>JUFY01022872.1:38496-63883 GCA_001855655.1 Leptopilina clavipes | reverse complement strand
AAAAAAAAAAAAAAAAAAAGAAGACTGGACTTATACCAAACGAGATTTTTAGTGACATATATATGATTATTTTTTATTGAAACTATTTTTTTTTCGAAAAAACCATAATGTATATTTTCACAAATAGTTGAAAACTATAACAATATTAACAAAATGATACTTTTTTTAATAAATTAAAAAATTAAATAATTATTATTGATAATTTGTAATAAGTTTTAATATAAAAGCTAAATATTATTCAAATTGCACATGGAATATTTCATTCACATTCTCTTAAATATTCCCTATTGAATATTCGGAAATAAAAAAAAAGTATTCCAGGAACATTTTAATATTTTATCTTCCCAAAACAATTTCTGTGAAATATTTTACAAAGAATATTTTAACACTGATATTTTCCTATAGAATAGAATATTTTTTAGACCCCCCCCCCCCTTCCAATATTGTAATGGAGTATTAAATATTCTTGGAAAAAAACGAATAGTGGGGAGAATGTAAAAAAATTTTCGAATGTAAAACAATTAAACATTTTCTTTGAATATTAAAATTAAATTCAAATCCAGTAGCGGCGAATTATATTTTAATTAAATAAATAATTATAATATTATGTACACATTATACCGTTTACAATTAACAGTATACAACAAATAACATTCACAAATCCTATTGATACAAATTTTTATTCATATTTTTTTTTCAACATAAGTCTAATATGACAAATTTTCTACTAAATAAATATAATTTTTTTTTCGAAACAAATTTACCATTCACATTATTCCTAATGTTTTTTTTTCAATGATAAAATAAAGTATCACGCAAGAAACACTGAAAGTCAGAAAATAGTTCATTTTTACACTATATAAAACATTTTTTAAAAGTAAATTCATTAAGAATTTTACCACTTAAATCAGTTTTAGAGAGAATAAGTTAAAAATATTCTAATATATTTTATAATTAGGGAAAATGTATAATAAACATTTTTAAGGAATTTAATAATGACAAATTTGTGTAATATTATATAATAGATAATAAAGACAAAAATTTTTATAAAATATTACACATCAAAATTTGGATTTTGATAGTTACAAATTTCCTTATTAAAAATATATAGTGTTATCTATTAAAAAACCGTAATTGAAAAAATTGTTCCTTTTCTTATAATCAACATTTTGAAACTGATAATATTTTTAAAATAAATTAACATGTGATAAATTTTTTTTTTTATTAAATACTCCAGTCTCCTGTAATGAAAGGCAACAATGTTTTACAAAATCTATCTACATCAAAAAGTGCTTGAATTTTGATTGTATTCAAAATGTATAATATTGTATTTGTTTATAATACAAAATTTTCTCTGTTTTTATTGCAAATTTTTCAAAGATTATTTTATTCCTCTTTCTGTTTTCTCTTTTTTTTTTATTTGAAAATTTTCCCAAAAAAAAAAAAATTATTTTATAGAATTCTTTATTTTAGAATAAAAATTAAATTCTTCATAAACAATTTTTTATTTGTTTGCCTAAAATTGTAACTGTTTAAAAATTTTATGGTTTCATTCTCAGTGGGAGAAGAATGTTTTCGTATTATGTATATCTATATTTAAAGACAGAAAATTTTTTTTCTTTGGTTTTAACCCCCTCTGCCCCCACCCCCCCTCATTAGAAACAAATCCGGTGCATCTATATTTCTGTGCTTGCAATATTCACACCTGTATTTTATTATTTATTAATTTTGTTAGATTTGGACAATAAAAAAATCTAACAAATATTAATTATATTATCGATTCAGGATGGTTTACATTGTGTTGCATTTTTTTTTTTTTTTATTCTGTAAGCGTAATTTGTTCTCTGTATCTATGTTATCAAATACCTATTTTAAAAATACTGTATATACAAAAAAGATTTTGTAATTTTTTGTTTTTAATAAAATTTGCCAATTTCTTTTGTAAATATTATTGTGCTTTGTGTAAATAAAATTTATATAATATATAGTAAAATAACCTCACTGGAGCAACTATTTAAAAAACACATTCATTGGTAATTTAATCCAAAATTATTACTCAATATTAACCAATAATTAATTAAATTAATTCGTAATAATGAATTTAATTAATTCACAATAATCAATTTAATTAATTATTCAAAATTTAATATTATGCTTCATTATACAATTTTATAGATTGTGTCACACTATTGTATTCCTTTTTTATATTTTAATTTTATAGTCATATTTACTACTTTTTCAGATCACATTATAGGATTTACAAGATTTAGTAACAAAAATTATTCAACAATGCCAGAAACTTCTTCTTTTTTTTTTTTAATAACTACATAAAACGTAACAATTTCTATAACCGTAAAATTATTAACAAATTTAATCGATATATATATATGTATATACGTATACATTAAAAGCTGGAATGTTTTGTTCAAGAGATTCAGAAAAAAAATTTTAAAAACATCGTTTCCTGAAAAATTACACACAAAAGAAATTAATAAAACTAATTTGAATTATCAAATTTAGTCAAGAGAGTAAAAATTAAGAATTTAAAAATCGAGTATATGAGCGAGTGAAATTTCGTCACAGTGACAAAATTACGCAGCAATATTTATCAAATAATAGACAAATAATAATAGTTCACTATTAATCTATTTTAAATTCCCTCATCTATGTTAAATATTTTCCTTAGGAAAAATTAGAATTTACTTTTTTAGATGGCTATATAATGGTCTTTGGACATAACTTATTTTTCTTTTAAGCATACGCCTCTCTTTCTTTCTCCATTTCCACGGGACCACTGCCCCAGATTTTTCTGTTCCTCGTGTATGGAATAAATCCCATGAGGAATCCAGAGAAAATAATCCATCCGCCAGCCATGAGAAAGGATAAATCCCAAGTGCCGGTTATATCAAAAAGTAAACCTGCTAAGGGAGGACCTAGTAAATTACCTATCCCCTGACAAAGAAGACTCAAACCATAAGCGGTCGTGAATCTCTCCAGGGGTATCAATTCAACGAGAATCACCGGCGTGAAACTAAAATTACTCGCAAAAAATAAGCCAAAAGCTGCTGAGACAATAATCATGTAATAATAATTAAAGGTCAAAAATGACATTAGACATGTTGCTACTCCACAGGCAATGAGGCACCAGGTGTAGGTTTTGCTGACATTCATCCAGGGTCGATCGCCAGCCCAACCTAAACCAATCTGAAAAAAAAACGTTTTCTCAATATTTCAAGTACCTAACAGCATTTTTTCTTAAACAAATTTTGAGAAATAATACACAGATGAGGACGAATACTTTTTTCAGAATTCAGTTTACCATTCCTATTGTATTTGTGATTCCAATGATGCTAAGTAGAAAGGATCCCTCTTCCTCCGAGTGACCATTCCTTTTCAGATGCTCGACAAGGTAAAAATAGGGGACAATAAACCAGGTGAATAGCAAAATTGTCGACAAGGACAATAAAAGAAAGTGTAACTCTAGAAACATTGAAAAATCCATCATCCCTTTTAGCAGTTCGATTAATTCGCTGTACCATTTCTGCAAAAAGAAGGATTTCAGTATTAATTAAGTAATAATAAAGTAATTAAGTAATTAAGTAATAATAAAGTAATAATAATCAAAAGTTTCTTTTATACTAAGCCAGAATTATTAAATTCGACAACGTAGGAAGTACTATTCGTAAATATACACGAACAGTACTTTGTATTTTCAGATAATAATTAACGGAACATGCCTCCTCGCTTTCCTTTGCCAGAGTCGTCATACTGTTTCTGTAGATATTCGGACAGCTACTTGCTCTCAGTCTATACTTGTGGAGATTCAATACAGCCCCTCGATACATGACAGAATTCCTGTGCACTCGAATATCCTTAAAGTAATGAGTATTTGTACTAAACTGTCTCCTAAGCCAGGGCAAGGAATCAGTTCTAACGACGCCACCCGAAATTCCAGGAAGATGATGTCTAGATACGGATTTTGCCCGTTCAGCTTCAGCCATCTGCAAAAAGGACCAGTCACAAATAAATATTCATCTAAAGATAAATATCAGTAAACCACTTCATTTAAAACACTCACAGCCTGGGCTACTTCTTTCGCCAATAACGGATTTGTCTCCTCCAAATCCTTTCTAGACATTCTCCTAGTGGCAAGAACTTTCGTTGAGGCATGAATCGATCCAGGTCGAGAATCTCTTGTCTGATTTTGAGCTCGTTTTGCTTTCTCCGTTGCTTGCTTTATCCTGGAGGAACAAGTTTTCGGTTATTTCGGAAAAAAAGTCCCACTTAGTGGTGCATGTAAAACTCAGAAAAGGTAAAATTTGGCAAAAACTAAATAAAGCTCAAACAAATTGTAAGGAAGGAGGAAAAATTGTGCAAAAAAGTAAGTAAAATTGGGTAGAGACTACGTTAAAGTAGGCCTAGAAATAAAAATCGTGCAGGATGCAGATATCAGACCAGTCTTGTAACCTCATCGACATAGTGACTCCTCGTTTGTTGAAAACATCAGCATTCGAATCGTCCAGCTTCTTATCGGACAAGGATCTGCAGAACAGGAGACTGGGATAATTTTCCAAAATGACGTTATAGAGTCTTGAATTCGAAGAAAGGGATTCCAGAACCTCCAAAGGCACCTGAAGGAAAGTATTATTAACATCGGAAAGTAAGTTAGACATCGGAACAAAGTGATAAGCAACAACCAACCTTTTCACTCTGTCTTACAAAAGTCGGCAAATTGACAACACTCCTGAAAGATGTTCCTCCACCGTCAACCGTTGTTGGTGTTTCCGTACTCGTTCTAAGACTCTGCAACAAATACTCCGGTGTTTTTCCACTCTTGAGCAACTTTCTAAGTTCCTCAACGCCAGGGAACTCCTCCACTGGAGTATTCGGTGATCTCGCACCATCCGATCTTGCAGTGGACTTCTTCGGTGAACCTAAATTCTGCTTTCTTTGTTCCAAAATCCACCATTCTGGATCTCTCATCACGGCGCCGCAAACTATCATATTGAAAAATGTCCCCGCCAATAGGAGTACAGTTCCCCTCCAGCCGTATTCGTTAATGAAAAATGATGTCATCGGTGCGTAAACAAATGTACCTATACCTGTACCACAAGCCCCTAGACCTACAGCTAGAGTTCTTTTCTTATCGAACCAATAGGCAATGCTCACAACCGCAGTGACGTAACACAAACCCAAACCTAGTCCCGCAATGACGCCAAAAGTCAGGTACATTACCTCGATGCTGTTACTAAAGCTACTTAGTACAAATCCCATTCCTGATATGAAACCCCCTGCGATTGTCATATTCCTGCATCCGTAACGATCAACCAATGCTGACATCACTGGTCCAGATAATAGAGGAACCGCCATGAATAATGAACCAATCCAGGCAGTTTTTGACTTTGAGGCTCCAAATTCCTCCAGGAATTTGCTGTACAATAGGCCAAAACTAAAGGAAACACCATCGGCCACCATGGAGATTATTAGTGACGCCATTACAACGACCCAACCCCAACCGCCGTCGGGTATTTTCGGTTTAATATCCTCCGTTTCATCATTCAATGATTCCAGTCCATCTTCATCGTCATATATTTCTAGCATACTCTCGGCTCCATCTATCGAGTCAAGTTTCTTATCAACCTCAGTATAACCGGGATTTGTGATTAAAATCTTTTCAGGATCTGAATATTTTCGATGGATGAGTATTCCTTGCGTTTTCTCTGGCGACTTTCTCATTTCTGGTTCGTGTTCACTTCTCTCCGTGGGACTTGGACCAACGGTGAGATTCGGCGATGTCAGATAACTATCAACAGGAGTCGCTGGTATTCTATCCTCTGTACAATCTGTCACTGGACTCAAAAAGTCCATCTTGTCACGAAACTCATCTCCAATACTAAAATCCTCATTGGTTGTGAATTGTGTTTCTCCATCGGGTGTCAATGATTCACTTCCATCAATTGTAAATGGTGGTGTGTTCAACATCAGCCGTTCATCAGCGATGCTACTAAGATTCTCTGTATTATTCGAATCTTGTCCAATTCCAGAACTTCTGGACGAGCTTCTTGTTTCATTTGATTTCGATTTATTGCCATTGAATTCAATTTTTGTATTTTCAGAACCTGTTGCATCGTTCGTCCTGTCGTCGTCAGGACATGATGGTTTTTTTGTTGTTTTTTCAAATGATTCCTGATCGGGTGAACTAAGTGGTGAACTGGGAAATACGGTGGGACTACCATTGTGCCAGCCAACAATGGGCGCTTGTCCTCGTCTTTTGTCCTTGTATTTATCATCATTTGGTATTGAGCCAATCGATTCTGTGTCCTTCTTTTGTGGAATGTCTTCCTTTTGATAGTTAACGAACCGTTGATAATTGCTCGCATCTTTTTTCACATAAAGACCCTCTTTTCGTGGTGGACTGACAATTCCCGAATCATTGTTATTATTATGATTCTTGAGATGTTTCACCGCGTCGCTAGGATTGTCACGAAGGAAGTTTCGGTTCCTGTCGGCCATTCTTCTAAATATAGGTATTGGTCGACTGGCTCCAGCGACGCGGCCAGCCTTTCAACCCCTGAATCTCGTTTGGCACGGCACCCGCGACACCGTCAGCTACCATAAGGACCTTCCGACGGTTCTCGCACCGGCTCCGAGGTGTCGAATCCCTCAGCATACACGCTTCTTGATCTGCCTTTTCCTGGGGGGAAAAAGAATTTTCATTATTACATTGTCACAAAGAAACATTAATGTTTAAACAGAATTTTTTTTTTCAAAACAAAATCGTTAATTTATAACACTGCGTGGGCATGACAAACATTTACATAAAATTTTGAAGAAGGCTTTCTTTATCCAAAAAGTCCTTTTCTGAAAATATTATTCCACTAGGGTAAAAATTATTTTTCCCTAGTGGAATAATATTGCATGCCCTTAAAGATTCCAATTATTTTCAAGGATATTATAATCTTTTAAATGGATCTTTTCTTAAAACACAATTTTCAAAAATTGAATTTCTAATACACAATTTCAAATTAGTACAATTTTTTCCCTTTTTTTTTAACTATAAAGGAGTTAAAAAATAGTAATTCACTGTGTGAAAAATAAGAGAATTGTATATAAAGAATTACCATTTTTATTGAGTCACTCCATACTTTGTTCCAAAATAGAACAATATGGATTTGAAACTAAAAAAAAATTAAGAATTTTTCATTAAAAAATTATATTATTCAAGGCAATGAAATTTAGACTAACTATATGCAAATTAGTGCAAATGTATATAATTAATGTAATTAGGACTCATGCTGTGTTATAGATATTTAATCAATATTTTGTATTTCTAACAATTAATACTCTAAATTTTTAATTACAATTAATTAATTAATTAATATTAATAGTGATAATAATAATAATAATAATAATAATAATAATAATAATAATAATAATAATAATAATGGTACAATAAATTAAATATTAGCATACAGAGTGTCTGAAAAAAAATTGCAAAATAATATTTAATACCAACAATATAATAAATAATAACAATTTGAAATAAATAACAAAAACATTGGGAAAAAAAAATTCTGAAATTATTTCCATCGGGGTCAAAAATGTTATACTCCCTGTATATTATACATACAGGGTGTTTAGAAAGTATAAAATCTGTCAAATATTTTCAAATGTGAGTTTTTGAAATAAAAATGTTTCAAGCGAAAAACAAACTTTAAATTATTATTTATATTTGTTACTCCTACTATTAAATAAAACAAAAGTAAAATATTTTCATCAATCATTTTTTTTTCTTCCAAAAATCCATAATTTTTTAGATACTTGATAGGTTTTTTACTTTTTCAACACCCTATATATTTAGAGTTATTGACTAAAAAAAAGAAAAAAAATGCAAAATGGGTATAGAAAAAAAAAACGAGTACTCACCATCAAGGTAATATATAACAAGTCTTATGCAGGTGCACATGCGTGATTAGGTTTAGAAATATATTTGCGACATACGGCGTATGTGAGCATCGTGCAATAAAAGATAAAAAAAAAGAAAAACAGGAATATAATTATTTAAAAGCAATCGTTTAAGCATTGCTGGCCAAGAACTGTAACGATTAAACATCTATATCTACAGGTGGTAAAAAATTATTAATAAACATACAAATCATGCAATAAATAACCTGTTAAAAATTAAAAATTAGAAAATTTGTTATTAAAATTAATAAAAACATGCAAATTATTAATTATACAGGAAAAATTTTTAGCCATAGGATAGATGCTCCTATTGTGGAAATATTGCTTCCAAAGTTCATTATTATTACTATCGATATAATTTCAAACAAATTGGAGCATCTAGCCTGACTTTAAAATTAAATTAATAAATTAATAACTTAACAATCATAATATTATATATGTAATATTTACAGTAATTCCAATATAATGTAATAAATAATTTTAGTTACTAATGACAAACATGATAATAATTATAACAGTAAAAATAACAATAATAGCAATAATAATAATGGTAATACTAATAATATTAATAAGAATATTTAACAATAATAATATTAATAAAAATCATCATTTTTTATATTAAATAATAATAGCAATAATAGCAATAGTAATAATGGTAATACTAATAATATTAATAAGAATATTTAACAATAATAATATTAATAAAAATCACCATTTTTTTATATTACAAAAAGCTTTTTACTTCTTAAAGTTTTATTTTGCAAATACAGACTAATAAATTAGTTATGTTAATTGACAATAATTAATAATGAACAAATTTATATTGATGTTTATATTTACATTGAAATTAGAATTTTATTGATACTTATAATTTATATATACCTATTTATATTAATACAGAATAAAATAAAATATTTAAACTTGTTTTGGGAAAATTTTTGTAAATATTTCCGTGCAATGGCCAAGGTTACAATTTATTATCATAAATCAGAAGTGAAAATATTTGGTCACACGCAATAATTCTGAGAAATAATGAAAATTTCCCTATTTGATTATGAAAGTTGGGACAACATTGATTTGATGATTCTAATCTTTGACAAAATGTAAATGAATGAATTCAGAGAGTGTTTCGTTAAACAATTTTTTCTTCTTATTATTTTTTTACGGTGAAAAAAATGTTGAATTATAAAGAGAGATTGTTTTACCATAGAAAATAATTATAGAAAAGAAAATTGTTAAGTTCCGAAGTTTTTGAAAGAAATTTTCGGTATATATTTATGATTTACTCACGACTAATAGAGTGCAAAAACCTTATATATATCTCAAATATAAATAATGGTGCGATTTGAGGGTAAATTTGATTTGTTTGAACACGCGAAATATACGTCAGCATTTAATCCCCTAAAGTGTAAGGTCTCCTTCAGATGAAAAGCCTCTTATCAATGATACGTAACTTTTGTCTACTCATAAATGGAAATTTAATAATTTTTAAAAGACAAAAAAATATATTATTTTTCCTTGCAAAAAAAAAAATTATTCAATTTATGTTCCACATAGAAGAAAGAAGGGAATTAAATTATTCGGGTCAGTTAAAAATCGATTAATAGTTCTATTATCATTTTTCTTTTCTTTTTTTAAAGTAAATGTTTAACCTTTAAGGTCTTTTGGCGTCGAGTTGATGTCTTGTCACGCAATTAGACACGGTATGGAAAACAAGGACATTGAAAAGATCAATAGGTCGTGAAATGTGGATCATTTCCAAAAAAGAAATGCGTTTGGCATCAAGTACCTACCATTTTACGAAAATGCATAATATATGTATTAATTTTAGTTTCTCAATTTATGAAATATTAAAATTCATAAAAAAGAAAAATAATGTTTATGCAAAAATAATTTCTTTACTTTAGAAACAAATTATGCCGAGAGCCAATTAAAAATTATTAAACTACACAATTTATGTGAAAAGAAAAATCCATGAAATGTATTTTTACTCCTCAATCAATATTGTAGCAGCTTTGCAACCTATGACAATCAGTAAATCAGATTCTACATACCCAAAACTTATATAATTTTCTCGATTCAAGGAAATATAAAAAAAACCAAGGTCTTATTTATATAAACAATATATTTCTCAAAAGCAATTTTAATATTTATTTCAGAAAAAATTTGAAAATTAAAAAGAAAAAAAACAAAGTTTTCGTTTTTTTCATTTTAAAGCTGAAAAGAAAAAAACAAAAATAATAAAAATGAGAATAATTACTTGTTTTTTTCAGAGCACAGACAAAATGATTCATTCCACTTCACTATATTGTAATAATTTTTGTTTTTCAGATGATAATACAACGTCCAGACAAATCAATAAAATGAATGATGTTTTACAAGAATACTTTGTTGTGTTACAAAAATATATTTTCTAAAATTGAGGAAGAGCGCAAATATTACTAACTATTTATAATCAAAATCTTTCCCAATGTTTATTAATAGTAAATCATTTTAATACGTCACACTTCCTAACTCTAAACAAGATAATTTCGCATTGAAAAATATTTTTAAGCAATAAGATTTTGTGAAAAGAAGCTCAGACATAAAAAAAACAAAAATAATTAATGGGAAATTAAAGTTAAAATAAGAAATAAAAAATATATCAATATAAAGTAAAATTTTTTTTCCTTCTTGATGCCTAAAGAGAAAATAAATAAATAGTCAAAAGGATTGTATAAATACATTTAAAGAAGATAAATATTCCATTCAAATTACTTGAAAGATTTTTTGCTTGGAATATTTGCTTGCAAAAAAAATATATCCGTAATTTAGGAATATTTAAACCCTTTTGAATTTTTCTTTGAAACTTTTTATTTGAAATATTGCACGAATATTCCATTGGAATATGGAAAAAATATCCCACTGGAATATGAAAAAATTATCCCACTGGAATATTCCGCAATAATTCTTACATTTTTTAAATGGAATATTCCAGCAAAATTCCAGGAATATTTAACAATAGACTGAAAAATTATTCTAAAAAAGTACAATTATTTTTTTTAATTATTTTTTTTACAATACAAAAATAAAATATTCCAAAGAAAATTTTCCAAAGCTTGAATATTCCAAATATTCCAAAAATTTTTACGAGTATATTTTATTCAAAAAAAAAAAATATTCCCAAAAATATTTAGGAAGTTTTGGAAAAACATTTTGGAATTTTTTATTTATTTTTTTAATTTTTTAGGAGATTTTTTTTTTTTGAAAAATTATTCGAAAAATAAAATTCCATTGGAACATTTCAAGGAAACTGAATGAAATAATTTTGTTTTAGTATCAATATATAAGAGAATTTTCGTCGAGCTATAAATATACCCGCAAAAGATAATTCTATGCGCTATAAATATAATTTTACAATGATTCAATATTGTAAACTAATTAAAAATGAATAATGACTGTATGAATGTAGAAGTCATGAAACTAGACTATAGTAAATGTTTGTAGGGAATTTTGTGACGTAAATGGAGTAGGATAAAATTGGGGGGTGGAGTCGTCATGGTTACAGACTGGTCGATTTTATCGTCTCCTGTATACTCCATGGAAATGGAGAAAAGTAACCTTGATGTTTTTACACAATCTCAGGATGAAGAAGAAAAAAATTGATAGTTCCATATATAGGTCAAAAAATTTTCTCTCCCACATTTAATAAATTCTCACGCACGAAAAAAGAAATTTTTTTCCCACTACAAGCTCATATAGAAAACTCCCTCCTCTCAATATATATACCTATGACCCTGAATTTTCCCTGAAACTGTTTCTATTTTCATATTATAAATACTTCTAGGTCAACTTTACTACACACACACGCATACACAGACACGTATATTCGAAAAATTAATTTCAAACGTTTTCTGTGAAAATTGCAAGATTTTTGGCTCACCGAAAACGAGTTCTTCTCTCATTAACAAAACCTAAATTTATACCAACATTGGCTATAAATTTATTCTTATAAATTTATTTTATAAATTTATTTTATTTTATAAATTTATTCTTATAAATTTATTCTATAAATTTATTAATTAATTAATTCAACCAATTGTTTAATTAAACGAATTAATTAACATTTACGTTAAAACTTTTACGTTTAAACGAATTAATTATAAATTTATTCTATAAATTTATTAATTAATTAATTCAACCAATTGTTTAATTAAACGAATTAATTAACATTTACCTTAAAACTTTTACGTTTAAACGAATTAATTATAAATTTATTCTATAAATTTATTCTATAAATTTATTCTTATAAATTTATTCTTATAAATTTATATTCAAGAATACATGTCTACTAAAGTAAAAAATTGTCTCGCACAGTGGCGTCAAGTAGTCTTTGTTTAACTAACAATAAGTGAAAGTCAACAATGGGATTAAAGTTGTTTCAAATGATTCGTTTATTTATTTCTCTTTTGACAATTTTTTGAATTATTACGAACGGAAGATAATTCATTTTCGAATTGATAAGCTACTGTTTATATCACTTGGAAAAATCAGAACCAAAATTTGGTTAAATTTTTGAATTTTATTAATTAAGTGATAATTTAATTTCATTTAATTTAATTTAATTTAGATAATTTAATTAAAATAAATATAATTTAATTAAATTGAAATGAAAAAAATTATTAATAAATATTTATTAATAAACCAAATTAATTAACAATTAGTTAATTAATTCGTTTAATTAACAATTAGTTAATTAATTCGTTTAATTAACAATTAGTTAATTAATTCGTTTAATTAACAATTAGTTAATTAATTCGTTTAATTAACAATTAGTTAATTAATTCGTTTAATTAAACAATTGGTTGAATTAATTAACAATTAGTTAATTAATTCGTTTAATTAAATGAATATCAATTGATTTAATAATTCGTCATGTTCATTCACATTGTCATTGAACTTTACATATGCGAAAGTAGTAGCGACCATGAAGTGGTCAGCCACTGCTCAGTATTTAGCAACTTTTACTACTTCCAGTAGTTTAGGCAGTTTTCGGTCAGTCAATAAAATCAACTCTCAGTAATAGTAAAATCCTGATCTATTAATAATTTATTATTAATATCAAATATTTTATTTAATTAATGTTCAAAATAAAATTTTTCAATTTTCGTGAATATTTTTTTTTCTCAAACTAAAGAATTAAAAATTTACTTTTGTTGTTGAATTAAAAAATGTTTTCTGTGTAAGTATATTTGCAAGTGCATTCGTTAAATAGTGTCAGCAGTGTCAATGTCATTGACATTTAGCATTCATTAACAAATTGTAACCCAGGCACGTATACTTAATACTTAAAAAAATTCATAGAAAATTCAAAAAAAAAAAAACAATTGAAAAAAACTATTATTTTTTCCATTTTACAATCTTTGATGAAAAAAGAAAAAATTCTCTAAAATTTCCAAAAAAGTGTTCAATAGTGAAAAATTAATGTAATATATATACATAAACTGAAGAGGTGACATGAAGAAAAAAAAATGCCTAAAATGTGAATTATGACAGGATTTTTCAAAACCTTGAGACTATTCTGTATTTGCAATTGTTTCTCATATTCTTATCTTGACGGCAAAAGACAAAAAGCGTAGGTGTATAAATCTCGAGAGATCATATATGAATTTTGAAAGTATATATATAACATTACTTGCATTTGATTCTAAAAACAAAAAATATTTATTTTTGCAAAAAAAAAATCTTGCAAATAAATTTTGTTTCATACAATTTTCAATTTGGTTTTAAGATAAAAAAAAAATTTTTTTTTCTTTACAAAATTTGCGAAAAATTCTTTGCAATTTGATTTATGTCAATTAAAAAATAAATAAGGGAGAAAAAAAATTAATGTGTCTTTGTAACTCGATAGTCACCTCTCCATTGTTTTACGATACTGTGCCACTACTGGGTGAGTGTTCTCAGCCAACTAAAAGACAAGAGAAGATATTCATTCATTACAAACGTGCATGGTGCAATAACTAGTTGCAGGCAGGTAGAAAAAAATAATTAAATAACACCCATTACAAAATCGTTACACACAAAAAAAAAAAAGAAAAAAAAATAGCAAATTTATTCCAATTTCTATAACTGAAAGATAACTAATGGGAAAAAATTCATAACATTAATATACGGGGTGTTCAAAAAGTTCCCGACTCTTTGATTATTATTTTACAATGCAATTTTAATCTATTTATTGCAATTACAATTAATACAAATTCAGGTACAATTAATTTAAATTAAATTGGAATTGATTTAATTTAAATTACAACTAAATTTAGTTAAATTACAACTAATGTTAGTTAGGTTAAAAAAAATTTTTAGTTAGATTAGAACTAAATTAGTAAATTTAGTTAAATTATTATTGTTGAATTAATTTTTTACATGGAAATAAAATTTATTTACGTTAATTAAAAATACAAGAATTTATTTATTTTTTGGAAAACTTTGGACAGAATCTAGAAATTTTTTAAACACCCCATATTATGTAAAATAATTAATATTAAATATTAATATTATAAAAAAAAATATATAAAAATAAACACTAAAAAAAATTGTTAAGACTTTTCTAAAAATAAACAAATCCCCCTCCCCTTCTTCATACCCCTTTGATATCAAAATACAATCAATTACACTTTCATTTAATTCATTTTATTAAAATCTGCCCTGATAATTCAAAAAATATTTTTGATCATTAAGAATCGTAATTATTTTCGAATTCTTATTAAAAAAAAAAAAAATTTTTGTTTATATCAAACAATAAATGACTAGTAAATTTTTTTCAACAAAAATTAATTTTTCCAATGAAAAATATTTTTCTATTGTAAATAAATAAATAAAATTTCTTGAAAAGAAAAAAAAAGAAACCAAACCGGGGCGTTTTCTCATTGATTCATGGTCGCTATAATCACACACTCTCGCTGGGGGAGAAAGATCACATTCAACTTTCTTGAAAACTGTGAGAAAATAATATTGAAGAAACGAAGAAGAAAAAAA
This sequence comes from Leptopilina clavipes, assembly GCA_001855655.1. Taxonomy (NCBI): domain Eukaryota; kingdom Metazoa; phylum Arthropoda; class Insecta; order Hymenoptera; family Figitidae; genus Leptopilina; species Leptopilina clavipes. The sequence continues at coordinate 48,904 of JUFY01022872.1, read as the reverse complement.
AACAACAACATCAAAGCTCACCACTGCAAGAGATTGTAATGCTAGAAGATTTTTCCAATTTGTTTTTCCAGGTAGATTTTCCGAATTCACTTTTTCAAAAAAATTCAAATAAAAAATGCAATTTGCTATGATTGTGGTGTGCGATTAAAAAGAGCGCCTCCTTTCAAATTAATATCAACAGAATAGAATAAATGCACTTTTCTTATTTATGAATGGCAAAAAAAGCACTTGACCGAATTTAACGACGGGATTTATATTTCTTAAATGACTTTTTGTATAATGAAAAATTTTAACAATTTGTCGTTTTTCCTCGCTTTCTATTTCTCTCTCTCTCTCTCTCTCTCTCTGGATATCTCTCTCCCTCTGTCTTTCTCTCGTTTTAAGGGATGAAATTAGATTTCGAGATTAACCCTAGTGCGGAACACAGAACGAACTGAAGAAGATGAAACCATTTACCGTGAAAACACCTGAACAAGGGCGCATGCCACTCATTTATAGTCTTGCGCAGTAAACCATGATTGTATACTCTCAAAGAAGACAGATTTATTATCCTCGAAAACATCACCGCAAGCTTCTTCTTCATTTGATAACGCGAGAAATAGATTTTATTGTTTGTCTATCTAAAACTAATTTCATTGTACGAGAGGAAAAAGAATTTTAATTTACCTCATTGTTTTAATTTAGCAAGACAAAAAAAAAATTGTAACGAAAGAAGAAACTTCAATTTTTTAATAATATTTGAAAAAGTTTAAAGAAACTTTCCAATTTTTAAATAAGTGAAATTAATGGAAAAAATTTTTTTAAAAATTTCTATATAGTTTTTTTTTTAAATAAGATGTTAAATTTACCCCAACAGTATAGGAGATATTCCTTTCACATTCCTGGAATATTTAATTTTGGTGGAATTTACACCTCGATGGAATATTCCATCAGAATGTGAAAAATTAAATTATTGATATTCTTGTGGAATATGTTCTGTAATAAAATTCCATAATTTCCTTCTTTTAACATTCCCCATGGAATATTTCATTAAAATATTCCAGTAGAATATTACATAAACTTTGCAAGAAGATTTCGAAATTTATTCATAAAGTTATTCTGAAAATATTCCACAAGAAAATTCTAAAAATATTCCTTGCGATTCTAAATTTTAGTTAAATATTCCTTATAAGAATATTCCATCGACGAAGTAAATAAATAAATTTATTAAAAAATAAATAATATATTTTTTAAATATTCTAGTAGAATATTCTTCAAATATTCCAATAGAATATTCTTAGAATTTTCACAAGAATATTCTTAGAATTTTCACAAGAATATTTTTGGAATATTTAGTAAAAATATTCCATAAGAATATTCTTAGTGTACTCTAAATAAAATATTCCTACAAAATGTAATAATCGTTTGATATTTCAAAAGATAATTTTTTTAATATTCAGAAAAATATAATATGGAAAAATAAAATTTTTTTAATATTCCAATGAAATATTTTATCGATATTCCAATAAAATATTTCATCAAAATTCCAATGAAATGTTTCATCAAAATTCCAATGAAATGTTTCATCAAAATTCCAATGAAATATTTCATCAAAATTCCAAATGGAATGTTTCATTGATATTCCAATAAATTATTCAAATTATTTCATTTCGTATAATTAAGAATAATTCAAAGCAATAAAATAAAATACTTCAAGCAAAAAAAAAAGTTTTGCGCAACCAGTAAACAATTATTTTCTCTGAATAATAAATTAACTTACAAAGATATATTATACTCTTCTCGATTTTATTTTAATTGAAATAGGATTTTTCATATAATATATTTGTTTTTTTTTGTGTATTATACATATTTATAAGATTTTGTAATACGAATGTATGGGCATGTCTATGTATTTTATGTATATAATTCGAAAATGGATTTTTTGTTTCTAAGTTTCATCTAAAAAGAAGTCTCAAAACAAAGGTACGCACGTCCTTTTATTTATTTTTTTTTAAATCGTAGTCTAGTGAGACGTCGCGCCTGCACTATTAGTGCGAAAATAATTCACACGTAAATTCGCAGGCACTGCAGAGGTGTAAACAACTTGGGAATTAAATTTTTTCAGAGTCGTTTTTGTTTTTATATCATATTTATAAAAGAAAAAAAATTCTATAAAGATAAAACACAATTATAGCGCGCTTATGAAGAAATTATTTCAATTCCCATATATTTTATACAATAATTATCACAATTCTGAGGCAAAAATATAATTGTTTTGTAAAAAGAAAATTATCATTATTATTATTATTAATATTATTATTAATTATTATAAACTTTTATATTATATATAAATATTTTAATTCTCTATATTTACAAAAACTTAGGAGAAAAATCGAAACGACTCTGATACACCTTTTTTATTTATAAAAGGGAATCTAATTACCCTAGAGATAACAAACTCCTTTTTTTTCTCTCACATTCCAATTGTCAATTGGAATTTCATTTTTGTCTTTTTCTTTTTGAGTTCATTTTTCTCTCGAAATTCTTAAATCGCTTTCGCTACTTTTTTTTTATAATAAATGTTGAACTCGTGTACACGAAAATTTTCGAGTTACTATTTTTTATTTTTATTTTTTTAATAATAAAATATTACTTTTTTACATTTTTATATAGATGCCTTCAAGGCCGCTCATGCATCACTCAATTTTCTAAATTCACTGCAGAATAAAAAATTTTCTTTTGAAAAAATAAATTCAAAAGCAAAATTCAATTCTTCTGATTCAAAATTTTCTTTAAAACAAAAAGAAAATATATTAAATCAATGTTTGTAGAAAGATTTCATCAAATTTTTCCTAATTGAAAAACACAATTTTTGAATCGGGAAATTAAAGTGATGTGAAATTAAAACGAATTAAAATCTTTCGAATTTAAAATTTAAAAAATAAAATTCTTTCTGCAGCTATTTAGATTGAGTGGTAAAAATTCTATCGGCAAAAATGGATAAAATTGATGTAGTTTCGTATCATCACAGAAAAGCTATGCATACAAGAACTCCTATGTACACACATTTTTTTTGTTTGCTTCATTTTACTTTTTTAACGCATCAAATATATTTGCAAATGTTTTGTAATTATTGAATAATCTCATCGAGTCTGTCATTATTTTCTTTAAAAAAAAACCGAAAAACAAGATTTTATTTTCTTTAGTATAATAAAAATAAAATCTCGTTTTTTATTCTCTTTTTTATTTTCGAAGAAAATCGACAATAAATGACAAGTAAAATTAAAACAAATTAATTAACTAATTAAATTTTAATATAAAAGGATAAAAATTTTTTTAAAGAGAAAAGTGGAAATAGAAAAAATGAAATCGAAACCAGCTTGTTATTATATGTAAAAAGTAATTAAATATTTTCAATTCGTATGAACATCATTAAAATCAAGATTCAAAATTCTTCGAAAAAAATTTAATTATCAAATTGTTTTCAATTAGAATTAAAAAAATTGTCAAACTCGCTAGTTTCAGTTTCATATAGAAAAAATTTATATATTGAATAAAATCTCCTTTACAATTATAATAATTGTAAGATTTCAATTTGAAATGTTTAAAATAGAATATTTATAATATAAAGCCAAGGGCTTAAAATTGGAAATTGTTTCAGTTATTTTAAATACTCTGAATCTATTGTCTTTTTTTTAAACCAGATTTTCAAATTCTCACAAAGCACAACAAGGAAATTTAACAGCAAAAAACCTAAGAGAATACTTTATAAACTTCGAGAATGCCACCACTCTAATTTATATTATTAATATTAATTTGTGGTAGCGAAAAAACATCCTGAGATTCGGAACTCGTTAGTATATTTGAGAGTGACTCGGAAAAAATCCTATTTTCATCCTCGTATCTTCATTGCCATTAATTATCCGCTCATATTTTATTAATCATTATTATAATAATTGTTATTATTATTATTAGTTTCCAAGAACAGTTTTGTGAGAATGAAATGAAAAAAAAAACCAGCACTCTCGAGTCACTCAAAATCGAATAACTATGTACTGCAAGCTTCTCGCTCTAATTTCTGTTTTTTATTCACGCAATTTCTATCACGAAACATTCGAAGTGATATTATATATAATAAATTACACGTTGTTTAAAGTTTTCGTTGCGAAACGAAAAAAATTGCGTCCTTCTTTTCTTTTCGTGGAAAGAGAATTTTCGAGGCAGGTAAACGTTTGAAAAAGGTCCTTTAGCGCAACCTAATGGTGTGCTATTTTTTTTTTATGTTCACTATATAAAAAAGAATATTCCGACGTTATGTAGCGAAGTATTAAAAAATTGTGTAATATTATCGTCGGCTATTACTTATTAACTAACTTTTTTTTCGTCTACGGAACGAACTAGGTAAAATTCCCTGGACTCGATGTTTAGAATAAGAAGAAAAAAAATGGAAAAAAATATCAATATTGCTAGAATGACGATTTTCAATCGACAAGACGCTTCGCAATTCCTGCTTGGAAGTGTTTTTTTGTTATATTTTGTAGCGTATATCTTTCAATTCTCGGAATTATTTCTATTTTTTTTTTTTTTTAATAATATTTTCAAACACTGTTGATATCGGAAAATTGGCCTGGTTCATCTTTTCGTTTTGTACAACTGCATCGGCGCAACATGTCCAATAGTGGCATAACCATTAGCATTGTTCCACTCAAAGCTATGAAAAATCCTGCCAGATAAAAGGACCAGTCATAAGATCCTGTGATGTCATACAGCCAGCCTAAAAGAAAAAAAAGAAAAATTATTTCTATTCTTAGACAAAAAAAAAAAATTTACTAGCGAAAAAAAAATGAAACTCTAATTTTTAATTAGAGAGAAATAGAAGACTTATTCGTTGGATCTTATTGGAGCGGGAATAATAAATGGCTTTCAAAAGACAAGCTCAATTGAATTTCGATAATAACATGAGTTTAGGAGAGGTGAAATAATCCCTGGAATTCATTAATGATGGAAGAAGTCAAACGACTCAAATTTCCATTCGATGGTTCAATAATACAATAATTGATATCACTATAGGTAACTCCACGACCTTTATTGTCGATTCAGGAGAATTTTATTATATCTCCACGTGGTTGCAAATTCTCGCAGAGGTCTCGCGTGTAAAGGAAACTCACTTGATTTGAAATCAATACCCACATTATCCTACGAGTATAATATAATACATATATGAAGGATTCAGTGGTGAAAAATGACGTGACTCATTAGTTGATTTGCGCCTCTAAATTATCAATTTAGCATTAAGCTGAAAATTAACATTCCTTAAAATTAATTTAATCCAAACGCTAACAATTGATCAAACCGTTAATATATTACAAATGTCCCAGCACTTGGAAATTTATTAAACCTGAAAAAATTCAATTTTGGAAAAATCAATTTTGGAAAAATCAATTTTAGAAAAATTTGGTAAATTCATTTTTGAAAAATCAAAAATTTCGAATATCTACTCAATGTTGTGTAAAATAATTTGCAACGATAATTATTATTTGTTTTAATTTAGCTTTGAAGATGGAAACTTTGCTGAAACTTTTACCAGCGAGTGGAGGTCCCATGAGATTGGCGATGCCCTGAACAAGTAAAAGGAGACCGTAGGCATTAGTGAATCTCTCCAGGGTGATGGCTTCCACGAGGATAATACTTGTGAGACTGTAATTTGCAGCGATGAAGAGTCCAAAGGCACCGGAAATTGCACATAGTGCAGGATAGTTGTTGACCGCTAAGGGAATCGTCGCCGTTACAGTACCGCAGAGAAACATGCAGATCGCATACACCATTGAGGCATTAACCCAGGCTCGATCGCCAGCCCAGCCCAGGAATATCTAAAAAAAAAAAAACCAAAAAATCATCAAAATTCACATCCAAATTTCTCCCTGTCTCTCTTTTATGTTTTTATTCTTCAACCGAATTTCGCAGCAAGTAATTGATCTTTAATTCAAAAAAATTCAATAATCGAAAATCAAAAAAATAACTAACTGGAAAAAATCGATTTTACAAAAAAAAACTTGAGAAAAAACTTTTTTTTGAAAAAAAGAAAGAGTCGATGGAAAATTATACTGTGTTTCTTATAAGAAAGTAGTCTCTTTCAATAGTTTGACCCAAATTAACGATCCGCTTGGAATAATGAAATTGCCTATTATAGGATCAGAGGCGAGACGACGTCAGGATCGACCTCGATGAATCGCACTCGTTGCCTTCTGGAAGTCAGGCCTCTATCCTTCGTAAACAGATCAATGTCTAATTGAAAAAAGAAACAAAAAAAAAATCTCCAGCTGTACTTAATTTATTTTAATTTCAAATCTCCACGCTCTTGAAGAAAAATCACAGAATAAACCCCGCGGAAAAATTTCTAATTTTACAAAAAAAAAAAAATGGAATGAATCGATAGCAAAAAAATAAAATGGTAGAAAAAAATCGTCCACTGGTTGTGTAGAAAAATGAAATTTACCGGCAAGAGCAAGAAGTACATCTCTAAATTGTAAGGTTTCACTGTTCTTCTTACACAACGAGGATTAAACAAAATGAGTTAAAATGTTAAAAATATGTATATATGTAAAAATATGTACCAGTTCGAACAAGTGTTAGATCGATTCGATTAGTAAATGATACAATGAGATTAATGCCAATTTTATCATACCGGATCGAGAACTATTTCCAAAAGTGTAAAATATCAAAATTGAAACAAAAACATGAAAAAATTAATTTTTGGTAAATAAATCTCACCTCTCCAACCATGTTAGTGATGCCAACAACCGAGATGAGAATCGACGCCTCTTTCTGACTGAAACCCATTTCAATGGCATTATCAGTGAGATACACATAAGGCACATCGTACCAAAAATGCAGAAGGAAATTACTGATGGAGAAGAGCAAAAATCTTGAATCACTGAAGTGGGAAAAATCCAGCATATCGACAAGTAGATCCCAAAATTCCCAAAGACCGGCGTACCAAACAGTTTTTGTTTTAGCAATCGTTGTCATCGAGTTTCGATAAATATCGGGACAACTCGACGCTCTTAATCTGTATCTATTGATATTGAGCATTGCTCCCCTGTAAGTTAAACTATGTCTATGTACTCGTATATCCTTCAAATAAGCCGTTGGTACTCTCTTACTGTGCTGCAAACTATTGGAACGTCTCAAAGGACTCTCGTTATTAATTTTCTTCAACCACCAAAGATACGCAGCATCACTATTTTGTATTCGACAACTTTTTTCACCATCCTCCTTCGCATTCTCCTTTAAATCCACCAAAGGACTCGGTGTCGGTACAAATCTCGCCGATGGAATACTCATCTGATCATGAAGTGCGCCCGAATCACTGAAACTCCTCGACGATATCAAAAGACTCGGATAATTCTGCAATAGAACGTTATAAACATTCTTTCTTGTGCTCAACAATTCCAAAACTTCCAATGGCACCTTCTCGCCATTCTTCACAAACGTTGGTAAATTCACCAAACTTGAGAACAATTTTCCCCCGTCCTCCTCATCCTGAACGCGTAAATTCTCAATAATCATTGCGTTTGCCGAGGCAAAGCCACGTTTTGCATCGCCGTGCGGTGTTTGCGTTGTTGTATTCGCCGAACTACTTGCGGAAAATGAATCAGCACTCGAACTCTGTATTCTCGATCTTTTTTTCTCACGATTTTTCCTCCTCTCTTCAGTTTTTGCCCTTGCTCTTGTCGTCGTCCACTCTAGGTCCCTCATCAGACAACCGCACACGGCGAGATTTAGAAATAAACCAGCGAGTATTAGTGTCGTACCACGCCATCCGTATTCAGCTAAAAGATACTGTGTAACAGGGGCAAAAATAAAGGTTCCAATTCCACTTCCACAAACCGAGAGTCCAGTGGCAAAGGAACGTCTCTTATCGAAATAGTAAGCAACAATGACGACGGCTGCCACAAAACAGAGGGATAATCCAAAACCCGAGATGACTCCAAACGTTAAAATGATAATCCACATGGAATTTGCAAATGAACTGATGACAAAGCCAGTTGTCGCTAAGATACTACCAACTATCGAGACCTTACGACAACCGTAGCGATCCGTCAAGAAACTGGCAATTGGTCCCGAAAGTAGTGGCATCGCCATAAATAAACTTCCAATCCAAGCGGTTTTCGATTTCCCCTCGCCAAAGTATTTCACAAATTCGACAAATATCACACCAAATGAAAATGTAATACCATCTGCAATTAGATTCACCATAAATGATGCCATCACAACAACCCAACCCCAACCTCCATCAGGTGGTCTTGGTTCGGAGAAATTTTCCAAACTCGAATTATCCTCCGAACTACTTGAACTATTCGTCGATATTGACAAATTCCCCCTTTGATTCACCTTTTGATTCTGATTCTGATTCTTACAATTCGACTCCTTATTGAATTGAACATGAAGCACTTGCTTGTCATCTTTGGGCGATTTGCCATTAACCAATTTCTCCGTACTCTTTTCATTAATTGTGAGATTATTAACCACCAGTAGTCGTGGTGGTGAGCCAAAAATTGCATTTTTCAATTTTTGCGAATCCTCTCTATAGAGACTCTCGGGTCGTTTCGGTGAATTTTGTTGTTCCGCATTCTTTAAATCCTGTAGCGCTTCGATACGTATCTGTAAACCGGATTCCTGATCACAGGGATCAATTTCAATAAATTTTTCCTCCTCATTATTTGTCGTGTCCTGAACTAATGTGAAATTGAGATTTTCCTCGCTCGTCTCATTCGGTCCATGTGTATAACGTCCACGTAAATGCGTCCCTTCGGGAAAAACAAGTTGAACGGAAATATTGTCAAGTTTCGATGATTCATCATCATCGTCATCGTCATCATCATTCTCGTTTAAAATTGGATTCGTTTTTTCTCCATTGAAGAATTTCCATTCGGCCATTGTGAATTGATTGCGCGTTGGGGGACAATTTTTTTTTTCAGGTGAGGAGGGAGAAGAAACTTGGAGAACGCGATTTGGAAAATTTCACAAAGGTTTTCTCTTTTTTTTCTCTTTCTCTTCTTTTTTCTCTCGTCAACGCTTAAACGGTTATTTATCACACAAATCACAAAAAAAAAAAATTTTTTTTTTATTAAACTTAAAAATTGACTAGTTTCGTCCTTGATTTAAATAAAGGTGTAATTGGCCACTCGTAGAGCTGTCGAGTAAATTGACGACGAAGCGGTAACAGGGACAAGGAAGACCTGGTCTCGTGTTGACCGCCGCCACCATCGCAGATGGTACCCAGGATTGTTGTCGTCCAATTCCACGTATCCTGAATTCTCAGGACCACCTCCTCCTCCACGACACGATCACTAACCCAGGCACCCATGCGGCGAACGGTTCTACTTCAGCTCTTTCGGTTTACACTATAAAAATGCAATAATTGTCAATTAATAAAATAAACGGAGAATATTTTTTCAATATTTTTCCCAAATTGGAAAAACGACTTTACTTTTTCTATATTTTCTATATTATTTATAATTGCGGATAAAAATGAAAAAATTACTTTTTTCAATCTAGAAACAAATATGGTTTAATTTTTTTCAACTTTTTTGTGCAATTTTCAAGTGGTCATTAAAATATGTACAAAATGTCATTATTTGCCTAGAAGTTAAAGACCATAATGATCTTTTAAATAATTCACAAGGTGTACAGGTCATTATTGTATTTACAATATATTAAAAGAAGGATTTTTTCAAATAGGGGAACAATTTTAAATTTGCGCAACTTCAGTCCTTCAATTTTTTTCAAAATAGGAAATATTTTCTCCATATGATTTCAAAATGAAATATTTCCAATGATATCAAATCTGTATTATAATTTATATTTATAATAATAATAATAATTTCATGGATTTAATTTTTAAACGACCCAAAAAGGTATCCCATTTTCTTTGACGACTAATATCTAAGATTTCCTGCATGTATCTTATAACCAGTATAGCAACTCGAGTTAAGCACAGCGATTATAAATAAAGTTCATTGTATATGAGTTGCTATCAATTTAAGGACATAAAGTGGTGCGCACTAATTCTATCTCTTTCTCCACAAACTCAATATGTCTTCCCTCTTAATCTTACAATATGAATTTTTTTTATTAAACAAATTTTCCTAATATTAAATTTACTACTTTGTTGAAAACTTAATTCTATAATTGTTAAAAATTTCCCAAACAATTAAAATAATTTAATAATTTTAAACAATTAAAATAGTTCAATAATTTAAAATAATTAAAATATTTCAATAATTTAAAATAATTAAAATAGTTCAATAATTTTAAACAATTAAAATAGTTTGATAATTTAAAATAGTTAAAATAGTTCAATAATTAAAAATAGTTAAAACATTTCAATAATTTTAAATAGTTAAAACAGTTCAATAATTTAAAA
>JUFY01022872.1:0-38429 GCA_001855655.1 Leptopilina clavipes | reverse complement strand
TTTAAATAATTAAATAATTTTAAATAATTTTAATAATTTGAAATAAATTAATAATTTAAAATAATTTTAATAATTATACTGTACAGTTATTAATAACTATTTAAAAAATAACAATCAAGTGAAATTTTTATTTAACTATCAATGGAACAATATAATATAATAAATTATTATTAATCAGTATTTGTAATAAACAAATTATTAATATTATTTGTAAATTTTTTTCTTTATAGTTATAAAATAATTATGAAAATTAATGAGAAGTAGTTTCAAGAATAAATAATTTATAATAAATTCTTTATTGATGAATCTTCTTCTTCTATTTATACTGCTAAAATGTTTTACATTCGCAGCATATTATTTATCACTCACAATAACGTGTTCAATAAAATAAAATCTAGGACAACATAGATAAGAATTCAAAAAACGCAAATTATTGCCGAACAAAGAAAACGAAATACGCGATCTTATTTTTTTCCATAAAAAAATAGTTTTAATAAAATTTTTAAATTAAAAAAAAAAATTCTTGTTGGTTCTATTGTTATTAATAAAAAAAATTAATTGAAATTAGAATAAATTTTTTTAAACCAAATTCTCATGTAATTTTTTTTTTATCTTTTTTTTTAATCTCATCTGATTAATGTTCCCATTATCTAATGAATTTGCACCAGTAACCCAATAAAAGGAAACTGTCGACTGTCTTTTTTTCTTCTCTCTCTCTTATTTTTTAAGAGACCTCGTTAATTATCATCAATCTATAAATAATTTTTTTTTAAATTTCAAGATGAGAGGATAAGATATACAATATGTGGAAAATTTAAGTTCGAAAGAATGAATTTAATATGTGATATAAGTAAACTAAGTACATTTTACTGTGTGAGATAAGATGTGATGAAAATACAATTTCTAAAATGTTCAACGTGTATCGTGAGAGTATGTATACCTATGTGTTTAAATATAGGAAATAAAAGGCGATATATATATGTGACTAATTTCATAATATATATGATGAGTATAAAAATAATTATTACTCGCACTTACATTTAGACTGCGTGTATAATAGGGCACAGGAAGTTAACGATTTACTTTTTAAGTTCAAATTAATAGAAGCATATAATGATAAGAATTTCTTCACGTGTCTCTGGTTCAGTTGAACCCAAGAAATTTATCGAAATCTTACAGGATAAGATCAATCAATTATTATTAACAAATTTCATCTTAAGGTTAAATTAATTTCTCTCTCTCTCTCTTTTGAATCGAATCGAAAATTAATTTCAGTGCAAAATCTCATTCGACCAGAAAATACAATTTTTAATCATTTAATTAATATATTAAATAAATGTAACAAAAAAATTATTATTATTATTATTATTATTATCTTTATTTTCTCTCCATACACCTTATGTTTTGTAATTAATAGCGAATTAAATACTTCAATAAAAAAATTAAAAAATAAATTAAAGCTTAATTTTCTCGTAAAAAACATCTCTATTATCGTCAACTTTAAAATGCAGTTTTTCATCTCTTCCTGTGGGATTTTTACCGTGCGGCAAATTAATTTGACTTTTCGGAGACTAATTAATTAACCAGGTCGAGGTGTTTGTATAAATATATGTACATACATAAAAGTTTTGTAGTTAAAATTTCCGACAATTCTGGCATCGTGCCATCAATTTCAGATTTTATTTCCATTTCCCCAAACTTTTGCCCGCTTTTATTTTTCTTTTTAAATTATTGTCTTCTTGTAAAAAGAAAAGAATATTTGTCATAATCTCACCCCGTTGAAAAAAAAAGAATATTTTATGTTTACAATTTCGTATAATATTCGAAATCGTGAAAATCGAAAAAAAATGTCCCAGGATGAAAATTTTTTTTTTCATTGTAAACATAATAATATTTTGATCGCAGAAAAAATATAGTGCAAAATTGTATATATAGGGGGGGAAAAAAATAATTCCATATGCGCATTACTCACAATGGAGATAAGTTCTTTTTGCACATGGTGGAATGACAAAGCTATATATAATACTATCAGTAAAATCTATATATATGTATACCAGGAAATAAAGAAAGAATTTGAATAAAACATTAAATTTAATAAACGAAAATAAAATATCTTTTAACAAATATCCCAACACTTCTATTCATTTACATAATAAGAAAAATAAAAAAAAACACTTCCTTCAAAATTAAAGAAAAAAGGAAAAATTATTAAAAAATGACATTGACAAACAGTTTTCTAATCTTTCTTGTCTTGTCATTATATATTTCGATTGTTCATTAATACATATCTATCTCTAACAAACTATTTATAGAACCTCTAATAAATGAGAATTATCAAACGGTCGAAGTGAATCTTTTCAGAGGCGATTGTGACGTATTTTCTTTATCTTAAAATTCTTAATGAAATTTAGAACAAGAAAAAAATTATTATTTTCTTTATTCAAAACTTTTTATCGAAAAAATTTCTCTAAAGTGCAAGTAATAATTTTTATTTAATTTACTTTTTTGTCATTACAATATAGTAATATTTTGTAATATTTCCCCTCTTTCTCTCTTTCAAACGAAAAATGTATCAATCGAATTTTTCGATCGTTTATAATACATTGTTATCGCAAAAAATTCTGATAGCGTTTGACCAAGAATTTATCGACCTCTCTTTTTTTTTACTACCCCCTCCCTTGATCATTGTTCAATGAATGTAACTCATCGCGACAGAATATTAACCGCCTAAACCCTGAAATTCATCAAGCAGATGATTTATCGATTATCGATGTATATAATATGTTGCATTTCTGACGGTTTGTTTGAAAATCCCACACGGCTGACCCACTGAACTTTCGATTACTAAATATGCAAACACAAAATATATACATATACATATACAAGGGAAGTAACATTTTTTGGCATTTTTATACTATTTATATAAAAAAAATATTATATATTTTTATATATAAAAAAAAAGTATTAGAGATAAAATTTACGAGAAAAATCGAAATTAAACGAACTTTATAATTAAATTTAAATTTTAGGTATTGAATATTAATATTACCGCATTCAAAGACTTAAACGAAATTTGTGAAACGAAGATCGAGAAAAGAATTTCATTAATTATGCAAGTTAACTGAAACGTGAATTTTTAATGAAAAAAAAACGCGATTTGACCGTGGCAATGAATTTTATAAATAGAGAAACAAGAGACAAATTTTTTCGAGGGTTTTGATACGTTTGCTTTATATATAAATATGAATATGAATATGAACCGAAAAGAAAGTAAATTGAATAATAAATTTATGTAAAATAAAAGCAAATTCGAAAAATACTTTCTGTTCAAATAGAAATTTGAGTTTATTTTGTTAAAATTAAAAAAAAACAGAAGGAATTAAATAATACCTATAATTTTTTCACTAAAGGGTTTTCATAAAACTGAGAATATAAATATAAAAAAAAAAACAAACAAAAGACTATACGAGAAAAAATGTTACAAAAAAAATGTTGAAAAAAAAATATTTTGTATAATGTAACAATTTTCATTATGAGTTTTTTGTGTTAAAATTTAAAAAAAGAATACCAACTGAATTCCAAATTACCAAATAAATAATGATTCATTTAAAGATCATTACTCTTATCATATATATGTTTCGTAATTAGTAGACAACTAGAAAAACAGAAAATGAAAAAAGTGAATTTCATGCTACAAACACTGGAACAAATTTATTTTTGCATTTTAAATAAAAGAAGTAATAATACTAATAAATGTAAATAATTCTTTACCTTTTGAATTTTAATATAAAAAATATATTAAGAAACATAAATAAAAAAATTTTTATATTTTATTTTTTAGAAAAACAATTTTTCATTTTTCATTTTTACTTTATATTTTTAACTCATTCAAAAGAATGAGATTCACCGAATTAATTACACTGGAAAAAATTTATTTGATTCAAATAATGAATTATTTGACTATTATCAAATAATTATTTACTTGACCAAATAATTTTTATCTAAATCAAATAAACTATATAATTGAATCAATTATTTCTGTATTCGAATCAAATACGATTTAATTGACTCAAATAAAGTTTATTTGATAATTATTTTATTTGATAATAAACAAGTAATCTCTTACTTGAAACAAATAAATTTTTTTACTATAGGTAATAATCCTAATTCTAACTGAATGACTAAAAAATATCAAAAATTATTAAAATAATATTATAAAAATAAATAAAATCTTTAATATATTAATAGTATATTAATAAATAATAATATTCGCTAAATACAAAAAATAAATTCGAAACAACATTCAATAGATTTCCGCCAAATATGAAAGCGTGATTCTATTAAATGAAAATAAAAAGCAGATAACACGTGTCTTATCAGTTAATACAAGTGGATTCTTAAACTTAAAAAGTGATGTGAGATTAAAACGTTTATCTTGCAAAAGTGCAATGACCGTTTGGAAATTACTGGAAAAAAAAATGTTAAAATAAAACTAACCCAATCGTATACTTCCGTTATTATCCATAATCAAGTTGTTGGTCACGGAGTTCTTTTCTCTCTAATAAAGAAACAAAATAGTCTCAATTGATTCCAATGTTCTCACAATCATTGATAACACTTTCACTTGTTCTCGAAAAATGATCAATCATTTGACTTTATCATTTAAATATACGTTCAGTTTACTATATATATAATATTCATTCACTTAATTTGTCTTCGAAACTGAACATTATTACCATAATTGTATCAAATTAATTATAAACTTCTGAGTTTTTTTCCCTATCCTTTTTTTCCATTTTATCGCAACACTGACAATATCTTTTGGCGCCAATTTTCATTTTTTTTTTTAATATCGCCGTTTATCTCAACTCAAGTGGTAGCACTGTTGAGCGGTCACTTTAAAATTAGCAGACAACTTCGTAAAAGAATCACATCAATATATATATGTTCTGCGGTTGCTACAATCTTGATTTTCTAGCGTTGAGGTCACGAGACGTTCTTTTTCTTCTTTATACTTCCTTTTCTTCTTTCGTTTGCTACCACTACTTTAGTTGAATTTCTTCTTTTCTTTCACTCTTTCACATGAAACATTCAATGATGTCTTTTGCACAAATTCCGCATTACATTTCTGAAATTAATTCTCTTCTGTATTCTTTACTTCTCTAATAGTTTATTCCAAATAAAATCTCTTTATACGAAATTTCAAAGAAATGTACAAAAAATCTCTCTTAAACCACAAAAATTATTTCATTCTTCATTTTATTAATTTCCCAGTTTACAAACTTTTCCATTCTTTCACTAGTTAGTGAAAATTATATACAAATTTGAATTTGAAAACTCTTTTGGAAAAGTTATCACAATTTTTGCTATAATTTCATACAATTTAGTTTCGGAATATTTTTATTTAAATAATTGTGAATTAAAAGCATTTGTCATTAAATGTTGCACTTTGTTTGAATGTTTACACTGACAATAGATATAAAGAAGTGTACGATAGGCTTGCCGCGTTAATACTGATAGACGAGCAGAACTCTCGCGACTGAATATGACCAGATATAAATGTTCTCTAGCAGAGTACTCGACACTGATGACTTCATATATAATATAAGTAGGTACTTTCGAGACTTAGTTTTTTTTATTCTTTCCATTTAATGACAAACGAAATTTTCGAAAAAAATCGATGTATGCTAACAATATGCGACAGGGAATATTTTGATAATATAATCAAATTTTATGTGATGTCTCTTTTGCGACTTCAAACACTCTGAGATGTTATTAAGACATTAAATTTTATTGATCTTCTCTATATAAACACTATTCACGTGAAACAAGACTATAATGTTTAAAAAAAAGTAATAATCCTCCAATCACTATAAAAGAATGTTTCATTTTTTTTTTTATATAAAATGTAAAATATTTTTTATAATGCATGCAAGTTATATTTTAAAAACAATTTATATATTTTCTTGAATACTGATAATATTGTTACATTTTTCCTAATTTTTTCTACTATTATAATGAAAAAATATGATTATTTCTACTGTTACATTTTTTACCGCATATTTTAAATGTGATTAAAGTAAAAATAAAATAATGGAAATAATTTTGAAATTTCAGTAAAAACATATAATATTTTTTTATAAAATTGTTAAAATAGATTTAAAAAAGAAAGAAACAAACTTGGCAAAAAATACAGTTAAGTGTAATGAAATGAAAAAAAAATTGTCTGAATAGAACTGACGCAAGCTCAAGTTTTAACTATACTTATCAAGAACTAAGTAGCCTTTTATTCCTTTCTATTAGATAAGGTAAAAACCCCAATAGCCATCACTGCATTTAAAATAATTTTAAAACATAATAGTGAGTTCAAATTTAAAAGAGTTAAATTCAAATAAAATAAAATGAATCAATCCAAATTTTTTATTATTTTAACACTAAAAAAGAATTTCAAATTACGTTTCCTTCATCCCTTTTGATTTCAATCGAGATTTCAATTATTTAAATATAAAAAAAAATTTTTCATTATCTTTATTCTCCTAAAGATTTTTACTCGCTCTCACACACACACACAATTGTAATAAGAAATTAAAATTTTTTACTGCTTAATCCATTCAAAGTGTTTAACAATAAAGTTCGCGACATTTATTTGCCATAAATTATTTTTTTTTACGATTTCAACTGTTTCCAATTATTATATCGAATCAAATATGCGGGAGAAAATATTTAAGAAAGAAAAACAAGGAAATAACGATCGAACGTGTGACAAAAACCGTGTGTTAATAATAATAATATTTAATAATAATTAAATATTATTATAATACTTAGTTAGTATAATATTTCACATTATAATTTAATCTTAAAATACAATAGCTTATTGTTCGACGAACTTTATTGCAAACGAGAAGTCATTTCAATTGTATACAGGAAATTAAGAGTAAAATTTGCATTAAGGAATTTCAATTTTTTTCTTTCATACACGATAAGCTAAAGAAGAAATATTATTTTTTTGTTTCTAAATATTTTTAAAAATTTTCAAATATTTCAAAATATTTACAAATATTTACAAATACCTCAGTTTTCATTTTTTTATTTTAAAAAATACACTCACTGTATTATAAAATCTTCCTTATGAATTTTATATTACTGAAAAAAACTTGAAATTACTCACTGCGTAAAGTCAATAATAAATCTATTTCTGAACCTCAAGTTTTTCAAGTCATTATTAAAAAAAGAAGAAAGTTTTTAAAAAGCACGCACAAAAGTATATCACGCTATGTATATATATGTATATATATCTATACCACAGAAACGTGACATTTTGCATATTAATAAAATTAAACCATATCTGTAACAAATCTTAAAATAAAAAATTATACCACTAAAAAAATTATAATCAAAAAACTAAAAATAAAAAAAAAAATGTTATATTTGTATAAAATCAAAATAAGAATCAGCTGATGATTCTCCACAATATTGCAGTGGTTTTGTTATCGATCGTGTTAGTACATAAGACAAGAATAATTTTCACACCGCCGGTTTCTTATCATTAAATAACTTTGACGCATTTTAACAATAAATAATTAACAAACTCACCGCAATGTCGCAGCTATTGAACAGGTGCTAAAAAACTGCCAAGCACTGCATGTTTAATTATCTCGTGAAAAATAATTTACCGATACAACACAAACTGCTCTCTCGAATCAAAATGTAAAAAAGAAAACAATTTTTTTGGAGTTGGAATGAGAATAAGGAAGTGAATTGAATTCAAGTAAAAATTTTTCGTCACACACAAAAATCACACAGCAAATAAACGACGCTGTATATAGTATAGCCTTCGCCTGGGAGTGCGAACTTTAATTAGAATCGCGACAACACTCGTGAGAGGTCAATTAAAGACTTAGGGATAAGGGTCAATCCAAAAGTTAATTTTTTTTTCAAAACGTGATGAGATTTGTACGACGGAAAAATATTATCACTTCTTTAGGATGAATTTGAAGAAATTTAATTGTATAGGAATTTATTTCGCTTCTGTCTCAGGTGCTGCCACACTGAATGGTTATAACAATAAAGAGATTCTAGATTTTCGAAGATGGACGACGAGGACTATGCGCAAAGAATCAAGCTCTCATATATATGTGTTTTGGTCATGAAAGCCAAAAAACGAGGGGTGAGTTTACACTGACTGCTTTTCTTCAATACGCATGCGTATTTCCGCAACCCTCCCATCACGTCGTCTGCTCCATGCGGCTATGTTTTAATCTCATTTTTTTATTTTCCTTTACACAACTGAGTCTATTTTTTCACTATTATTATTTTCTATCATTTTTTTAGCATCAAAAAATACGCCCGTAATTTTAAAAATAAAATTAGCTTCAAAATTGCGTTTTTAAAACACGAAAAAAACTATCTATCCACTATTTTGGCTTACTTCCAAACTACCCTTATAGTAGATTATTCCTTTTTTCTTTAAGTAATTTTTCCATTAAAAAACATGTATTCTAGAAAAACATTCGACTCCAAAAAAGTTTATTACATACAATCAAATGTTTAAATAGTAAATAAACTTCTTTTTTTCAATTAATTATAACAATAGTAATGTAAAAGTAAAAAGAATTTTTAAGGGGATGATAAACGTCTAATTAATTACGAAAACCTTAAAAAAAACTTGATCTACAAAATTCAAATTTGAATTATTGTAGATAAAGTAGAAATTGATCAAACTACGGAACATCATTGCCATCTGTCATTGAGTGGAAAAACTTAATAAACAAAATGCGTCAAAGCGTTCTATGGCGTGCATTGTTGAATTTCACATCATCAGAAGAAAATGGATAAAAATAATGTATTTATTTAATTAAAAATTAAAAGTGCAATGTCGGACGAGTCAGAGTACGAAGCAGAACCATCAGAATTTGATATTTACAAAACAAAGTACCAACTCTTACTCGACAGATGCGAGACTTTACAGCAGGTGCGAATGAAAATTATTATTTTTTTTACCACCACACTTGAAAAGTCAAGGAGAAAAAACAAATTACTTACAATTTGCTTTGTTTTGTCAAATAATTTGCATGATTTTTCTATCTTATGTTGTATTCTAGGATAATGAAAGGCTGGTCTATCGTATTCAGCGAGTAAGAAAACTTCTCAAGAGGACAAGAAAAGAGAAAAAGTATGGCTTTTTAGGTTATGTTTTGTCTTGTATACTAACATTTCTGTTTGCCCATATAAACAAATGGTTTCGTAGTGTTTTTCTTTTCATTCGATCCAATATCAAGTTTGTTTTAATTTCCAAATATCGATGTATAAAATTTATTTCAAAAATATTCCGTGGTTTATAATCCAAAAATTAACTGTATCTTCAACAAAATTTTTAATATCCTTCTCACTAATTCACCAGTTATAAATCCCTCTTGATTTAATAGAACAAGAAACACTAACGAAACTTATTTTTTCAAGGTTTTTAATTAATCGACTAGATCAGCATGGTGACAGATGGAGGGAAGCACCGATGGGTGTTCTCGAGGAGAACAGCATTCTTCAAACTGCGCCAAAACAAGAAAAGGCTTCTAAATCTAGTGTTAACCACACCAAGGAGGAGAAACCGAAAAAAGGGACAAAAAGAAAAGGAACCAAAGCTGATCCAAATGCACCAAAGAGGCCTGCAAATCCTTTCTTTCAATTTTGTCAAGAGCAAAGGCCTAGAGTTATGGAGAGATTAGCTGGAGAACCAGAACCTAGCAAGCAAGAACTGACCAGACAATTGGCAACGACGTGGAAGTCTCTCAGTTCCGATGATAAAAAGGTAAGGAAAAAAAAATTCTCCTTTCTGTCTCAAACTGACAATTAATCCCAACGACATACATTTTAATATCGAGCTAAATTTGAAAATACCGATATTTTTAGGTTTACTACGATATGTATGAACGGTCAAAGGAGAAGTACGTCGCTGAAATGCAGATTTATAACAAAAAATCCGAAGACACGCCTACCGAAATGTCTCTAAATGTAACTTAATGTACAAATAATTTGTAAATACGTAATTAAAAGTAATTAAATTGTCTTTGTATATAAGTGTACGTTTCCCACGACTTATTTAATTCATGAACCTTTCAAAGTAGAGACAATTTAAAAAATGTATATTGAAAATTTAAAACTAATAGTAGAAAAATAATAATAATAATTGTACTTTTATCAACTAACATTTAAAGTTGTCCTTCTCTTTGCGTATGGCAGCCATTGTTTCAACAGGATCATTTGCTTTAGCATGTTGCATGACACTCGTTTCCTGTACCCTCATAAATGGATTCGTTAATTTCTCCTCAGCAATGGAACTTGGAACCGAGGGAATTTGATTTTTACGCAAACTACTGACTTTTTCAATTTTCTCCTTGATGGCTTCATTATTCGGCTCAACATGCTGAGCAAACAACAAATTTGCAGCCGTATATTCATGACCACAATAGACTTTCTATAAAAAAAGGAACATTATTTACTTTTCTCTTTTTAAATATACACAAAAAAAATCTAATTACCGTTTCCGAGGGCAATTTGCCTAAAATTTCGATAAGTGCCTCGTACATTTGATCGGCAGTTCCCTCGAAAAATCTTCCGCAACCGCCTGCGAATAACGTGTCTCCTAAAAATTAAATTATGGATTAATTCATATCTTGATTATAATCAGTAAATTGATTTGCATTCGGAAATACATAATAAAAATTACCAGTAAAAACAGCTGGAGTATCTCCATCTCCAGTGACATAATAACAAATGTGTCCACTCGTGTGACAAGGTGTAAAAAGGCACTTAACATTCAAATTTCCAATATCAATTTTATCACCGTTTTTCACTTTATTTGTCAGTGCACCAATTCTCTCATCTCCACCGTAAACTTTAAGATTACTCATCATTTTGAATAATTTCTCATTCCCTCCGGCATGATCCCAATGATGATGAGTAGTTAAAACTTTTGTTAAATTAACACTGTGCTCTTTAACTGCCGAGACGACAGTATCAGGATCAACAGGATCAACAATTGCTGCTTCCTTTGATACCTCATCAATTATCTGTGAATTTAAATATTCAAATCAATTTGAATACACAAAAACTTAATTAATCGCGTTCCTTAAATTCCGCTATATTTTTTCTCCCTTTTTCAAAAAAATCAAAAAGACATTTTTTGAAGAAGAAAATTAATTATCAATCTGTATATTAAATGTAATTCAGATATAATACACATTTTTGTACGTACGAGGTACATGTAATTATCCTGCAAAGCTGGAAGAATTAAAACCTTCATGTCACTCTGTTGAATTAATTGTGGCAAAAATCTACGACCGTTTCCCGTCAAACTTCTCGCTGAAACATTCGGAAAAATTTCAATAAATTGTTTATGATTTTAATAACAATAAATAAAAACGAATTTCACTTGTCTGTAGGTTTTTTTTTTTTTGCATTCTTATTTAATAAAACAAATGAATGGTAATTTTTCATTTTTTTCGGGCAAAGAAATAGGGTACGTAATAACAATATTTACCCTTGTAGTATGTGGATATAAGCGTATTTTCAAGCCAAGTAGGACATTTATTGAAGGCTGCTTTTAACATAGTATGAAAACACTTTAATTTATATCGGAAGCAGATGATTTTAGGAAGAAATAATACTTTTGTGCGTTAATTGGACTTTGGATGTTACTTGCCTGACAGTAGTGTTGATTGCAGTCAGCTGATATAGCAGACAGCGCGATTAGTTTTTGTTTCGAATTTATTTGAGGTTATGTTATATGTTCCCCTGTGCCGCTATGCGTTGAAGGAAAATAACAACAAAACGTATATATTTCTCGTAAAAATCTTTCAATGAGTTTTACTAGAGAATTAGTAATTATTTTTTAAGTATTGACAATTTAAAAATGGCCAGTACGTCAAAGAATTCACTAAATGGTGATGATTTTCAAAGTAAGTAAATAATATGACAATTTGTTTACAACAGCTTGTCTGCTGAACAATTTACATAACCCTAAATTTCCCTAAATAACAATAATATGTATTTAAATTCAACATTTATCGATCTATAATTTGGAATATTTTTTTAAAAACTTTTTGTCAATTTTTTACCATTTTTACTCAATTATTTCATAATTATTTTAAATCTGTTTGTTGAATAAATTCATTTTCAGTTACTGAAGACGACGAGATAAGGGCCATTGATTTTGAATTACGGCAAATCGAAGGAGAAATTCAAAAATTAAAAGATCGGAAGCAAATTTTAATATCTCGAAAGGAGAAATTAAGAGACGAGGCTCTGATAAGAAAAAGTGCATCTCTCTCAAGGAAAGATTGGGATGGAGAAAACTTCGAGTGGTCAAGAAACATTAAAAAATGTTTAAATGAAACTTTTAAAATAACAAAATTTCGGCCATTGCAATTGAAAACAATTAACGCCACAATGTCAGGAGAGGATGTTCTTTTAGTCATGCCAACCGGAGGTGGCAAAAGTCTTTGCTATCAATTACCAGCGGTAGTTGGTAAAGGAGTGACGATAGTCGTGTCTCCTTTGATTGCCCTAATGGAAGATCAGCTCCACGGTTTGCATAAAAACAATATCAACGCAATGATGCTGAGTGCAAAGGCCGGAAAGGAGAATACAGGGAAAATTATGACCGCTTTAATTGATGTTAAGTCGAATTTAAAGTTAGTTTACGTAACGCCTGAGTATATGTCAAAGTCAAATCGTTTCATGAGCAAATTACAAAAAGCACACGAAATGGGTCGACTTGATCGATTTGCCATCGACGAAGTGCATTGCTGTAGCCAATGGGGACACGATTTTAGACCAGACTACAAATTCCTCGGAATTTTGAAATCAATGTTCCCTGGTGTTCCTCTCCTTGGACTCACTGCAACAGCACCAGCTAAAATAATCGTAGACGTTCAAAAAATGCTCGAAATTGAAGGCTGCCTAATTCTCAGATCTTCCTTTAATCGACCAAATCTCTATTACGAAGTCCGAAGAAAACCAACCGAAAAGGATGTCTGTCTCTCCATGATCGAGAACTTGCTGAAAAACAGGTCCTCAACTTTCTCTTTTTATTCTATTTCTGATTCTAATTTACAATTTCAATTTACAATTTCTAATTTTCCCATTTTCAGATTCGAGGGAAAAAGTGGAATTATCTACACAACAACGATAAAAGACGCTGAGGAACTGACAACATCTTTGAGAGCACGAGGTCTAAAAGTTGGCTGCTATCACGCAATTCTTGAACCTGAATTTCGAACGAAAGTCTACAATAAATGGATCTCTGGAGATTACCAAGCGGTAGTGGCGACTATTGCTTTTGGTCTGGGTATAGACAAACCGGACGTCAGATTTGTAATTCATCACTGTCTTTCCAAATCGATGGAGAGTTTTTATCAAGAAAGTGGACGTGCAGGGCGAGATGGAAAAAAATCTTACTGCATTTTATTATACAAATTCAGTGATGTTTTTAAATTGAGTCCAATGGTATTCCAGGATAAGGT
Organism: Leptopilina clavipes; assembly: GCA_001855655.1. Classification (NCBI taxonomy): domain Eukaryota; kingdom Metazoa; phylum Arthropoda; class Insecta; order Hymenoptera; family Figitidae; genus Leptopilina; species Leptopilina clavipes. The sequence continues at coordinate 24,909 of JUFY01022872.1, read as the reverse complement.
TGGATTAAGCAATCTGTATAAAATGGTAGCCTATTGCCTCAACCAATCATCCTGTAGACGAAGCCTGATTGCCACACATTTCGAAGAATCATGGTCGAAAAATGATTGCACCGAAATGTGTGACCATTGTAAAAGGCCAAAAGAGAAAAACATAATGGACGTGGCAAAATACTGCAGCTATCTCTACCAAATCATGATGAACGCTGTTCAAAGTGAAACCAGGCTCACTCCTTTAAAACTTATTGATGCCTGGTTTAATAAGGGACCTGTTGCGTTAAGAGTTGCTAGTGTTCCTACACCGAAATTTTCCCGTGAATTCGGAGAAGCAATTGTCGGACATTTGCTAATTCATGGCTATCTACAAGAAGACTTCCATTTCTCCTCGTATTCCACAATCACGTACATTAAACGTGGACCAAAAGCCGCACTAGTTTTGGGAAATGATCACAAGATTCCTTTTGAATACGAAAAATGTTGACTTGTTTGAAAACAATTTTTTACTATTTCCTACTAAATTATTCCAATTTTTCATAATTGTAAATATCCAGTGTTGATGAATCGCCCAGGAAGAATTTCAAAGTTAAATATTCCAATTTTCATAACTAGATAAGAAATATTCACTAAATGTGAATATATTAAACATTCTTTAAATGTTTAAAGAGTAATTTAATTCTTCGTAATTTTATACTTAACAAGTTATTCAATTTTTTCCAATTGAAAATATTTTTATAAAATAATTAATGAAAAACTAATAGTCAATTATTGTTGCTGTGAATAATTAATAAGTTTTTTCTAAAATTTTCATATCTTTTCTATAAAATCTCTTTTGTACTTAAGAATTACATTTACAATATAAAGTAATCTATCGACAATTTTAAACATTCAAAGAAAGTTTTCTTTTTCTCGAACAAAAGATCTTTTAATTTCAGCACATGCGGACTAGACAGATTGTGTGTGTGCGCCTGTGCTGAAATTGGCATCAAGTAGTAGACGTTACTTGTAAAAATATTAAAACAGTATTTACCGGAAAATCAAATTGAAATATAACAAATTATAAATTAAAATTTTAAGTCAATGCAGTGAATAGAAAAAAATAATAATGAAAATAGTGAGAAAAAAAATTATTGACGTTAAAATGTAGGTGGCTTAGATATAGTAGACCAGTCACAGTGATCAGGTGGAAATATTGATCCTGCTCAAGTCTCGTTTCCTTATGGTCTGTTGTCAAAACATTTTTTTCCTCCCTTCAACTGCGTCAAATGCACAAAATTAAATTTTAATTTCCAAACAAAAAAATCAAAAATGAATGCAAATTACAATAAATGTCTATTATAGAATAAAAATTTTTTTCTTTATTTGATTATAATCAAAAAAATAAGGAGTCAACAGCTGTTCAAAATGTGAGATTTGAGAAATAGAATTAATTATTTGAAAACAAGAGTCAATATTTCATTCAATATTTCAAAAGGAATCTACGATTGGTCAATATGGTACAAACTCGGTGAGTATTCGCACTCAATTTTTATTTAAAACGAATATTTCTCTTGAAAATCATTGAAAATAATATTGTAGAAGAACAAATTGTCGATTTAGAGTCAATTAGAATATTAGATCAACATTATTTCCAATAAAAAGGAAATAATCACCGAAATATATTTTTGAGTTTAAATTTCAAGTTTCATATCTAAACACTTTTAAAAACGTCTTCCGGTGAAATATATCAGGTTTCAGATAGGAAGTATGTATGTAAATTTACAATTGTAACTGTCAAAGTGGTGAATTTTCTTTTTAGTTAACTAAATTATTATTATTAATTTTGTAAATTAAATTAGTTTCAAATTAAAGTAAATTAAATGATAACTAAGTAAATCGGAGAGAAAAAATGAATACAATGCCTCTATTCAATCAAGAAATTAATGTGTCCCCTTTGTTTCATGCTAATTAATAAACTCGATTATCTTATTTAAAGTTTAATTATGAATTAAAACTCTAACAATGAATAAACAATTATTAGATAGTATTTCAAAACGGTCAAGATATTTCCTCATTATTAACCTCGAGAACATATTTAAATAGGTCACGACATTAATATTCATTAATTCTTTTGCCAACCGCTATCATGATTAGAGATAGTAAAAAAATGGTTTCATTCATTTTTTTTCTAAATCTATCATTATAATCTGTTTAAACATCATTATCCACTAACTACAAAATTTCCAAATAACTGAATACTTCAATTCTAATGATGTTCAACAACTTTACGAATTATTTTATTCCAAATCAGTTGATTTTGAACATTCAAAATTTACACAACGAAAGAAAATTGAGTTTTCTAAATTAGTTGTTTTTTTCAAGGCAAGTGCAAAATAATCCCATGAGATGACATCCCTTGAGCATCGAATTTTGCGAATTATTACTGAAAGAGGGAGAATTTGAGGAATGAATTAAATGAGAATGAACTGCGTGATAGAAAATCACGTGTGAAAACGTCAAACTGGAGCTATTTTGCAAAATGCCACTGCCAAACATCCTGAGAAAGGCGAGTAGTTACATCCTAGGTGATGGTTGTCAGGATTCTCGCCGGGTGATGTACCAGGATGGTGAGGCACTTTTTTGTAAAAACAATGTCTGTGTTCATCCGCCAACATTAATGAGACAGCATTGTGACATTGTGCATCATCCCGGATACATGACACTGACATGCAAGATCAATAAAAATTCAAACGTACCAACTCTACATCTCAGTTGGATTCCAAATAGTACACTAAGAAAATATCCTACAACACTTGAAAATATTATCAAAAATCGTGAAAATTCCAAGGAAGCGAGTTCATCACAAATTCCCGGTGTCGAGGAAGAGAGAGTCGACGTTTGCCTAGAGGTATGAATCTTTTCTACAATATCTGCCACACAGTAATTTTTTCAGTATCTAATTCTTCATTTTATTAAAGGTGAAAGAGCAGGTGAATTGTGGAGATTGTGAACGCATTTGTTCGGGTGGTAATTCAACATCTCCTGTCCAATCATCACAAGTGCAGAATCATACCGAAAATAATCAGGAAGATGTGGAAGCATTGTCAAAAACATCAGAGATCTCAGATTGTCCCGATTCGAACCAAGAGACAACGTCCAAGCAACAGAATAGTCCAACAACAGTGAATGATGCTTTTAAGGAAAATGATGTCAGTAGATTGACAACTGAGTCCAAGGACGAGAAGAATGATAATTTTCTCTTAAAGGGACCTCAAGAAACTTTCGAACAAAATGGTAGAATTATTATCGATGAAGAGCCACGATTTTTGTACAGTGATAATACCAGTATCAAGAGTCGAAGTCTCTCACTCACCTCAAATTGCAGTTTATTTGTCACTGTTGCAAATGATGGTGAGTATTTTCTTAAACAATTTTCTTAGTTTCAAAAAAAAAGTCCTAGAAATTTGAGAACAATTTTCTTTTTTAAAACAGAAGAAATTCCAAATTGGATGAGAACACCAGAATTATTAGCCCTGCAGCACAATTTAACATTTCCGGAAAGTGCAACAGCCTCACCTGTAACTCTACGAAGAGCCCATCGTTGCAGGAGATTTTCCGTCGATCTGAGTGAAATGAGATCACTACGATTATTTTTTGCCGATCCAGGTTGCACGAGTGGACAACTTGTGGTCGCTAGTAGAGAAAGTCAATATAAAATTCTACATTTTCATCACGGTGGTCTTGACAGATTAGCAACGACTTTACACCAATGGCACCAGCTTCTCTATCCCAGATTGGATGCTGAGGCTGAGGAAATCCTTCCCTACAGGTACAATGAACATTCATAGTAGAACTAATTTTGAATTAGATCAAGTATTCTTCATTATTGAATATTTTGACTCTTCTTTTAATCCCTTTTTTCATCAAATTGTAGACATTTCATGGTCTGTCGTCCAGAAGTGAGTCGGGACGAGCTTCATCCGGAAGAGGGCCAAGTGCCAATGATTACATCATTAGCGTGGAAGGATTTATTAAACGAAAGAGGACAAGTGGAGGACGATTTGGCTCTCCGAAAGGGAATATTTTTCGGAGGTTTGGAGCCTGCCTTACGAAAATTAGTGTGGCCTTTCCTCTTACACTGTTATTCCTATCAAAGCACTTACGAGGATCGTGAACAAATTGACGCGATAAGACATCAAGAGTACGAGGAAATTGAACGTCGAAGACGCAACATGGGTTCCGAGGATCGCGAACGATTTTGGAGAAATGTCGTCTGTATTGTTGAGAAAGATGTCGTAAGAACTGATCGAGCAAATCCCTATTACGCCGGCGAAGATAATCCCAACATTGAAGTGATGAAGTAAGTTCCACAAAGTCACTAATTAAATCATGTTCGACAACTCGATTTAATCTTGTAAGCGAATTTGGGATATTTAATCAAATATCTGTTTAGGAATATTCTTCTCAACTATGCCGTTTACAATGCACCATTGGGTTACACGCAAGGAATGTCAGATCTCCTATCACCTTTATTAGCCGAATTAAATTCCGAAATCGACGCTTTTTGGTGCTTTGCAGGACTAATGCAAAGATCAGTAGCCGTTTGTACGCCAACTGATACCGACATGGACCGAAATTTGAGCTACCTCAGAGAATTGATTCGAATAATGGTTCCTGATTTTTATTCTCATCTTCAAAAACACAGTGACGCTTTGGAATTGCTATTTTGCCATCGATGGGTTCTATTGTAAGTATTTTTCTTTTTTTTTCTTATCGAATTTCTTTCTTGAAAGTTAATTTCTATCATTTATTTTCCAGATGCCTAAAACGTGAATTTCCGACAGAAATGGCATTGGTCATGTGGGAAGCATGTTGGGTCAATTATTTAACGGATCACTTTCATTTATTCCTTTGCCTGGCGATAATGTGCGTCTACGCGGACGACGTAATTGCTCAAGATTTGCGAACCGACGAAATGCTATTGCACTTTAGTTCCCTAGCAATGTACATGGATGGTATTGTAATTCTACGAAAAGCTCGAGGATTGTTGCATCATTTTAGACAACTCGATAGGTTGCCCTGCACGCTGGCCGGCCTATGCAGACAATGTGGTCCCGGAATGTGGGACAGTAGTCATGACCCAGTAATCGAGTGCATTGGACATGCCGAAGAAAAATGTCCTTTCGCTGACAATTACGAGTAAAAATTTACAAAAGACCTAAGAATATGAAGAAAAAAAAAACCAAAAAGAAACACCTCACAATCAGGGACTATTAATTTTTTCCCGAAATTCTCCTTAAATTCAAATTTAAAAATTAACGTCAATATCTAAATTAAGAGAATTTCTGATTATTTACAAATGACAAGGAACAAAACTGACTAGTCAGAATTGATTAATAGTTTTTAGAGAAGTAAAACTATTATTTATAATTTATATTATTATTAATTCGCACCGACCGTCGCTCATTAAGAAGCTCAGTTAATTACACAAGTGTGAATGTACCACTACAAAATGTAGCATAAATTATAAATGTACACAAGCGATCAAAAGTTTTTGGCGTTATATATGGCCTTTATGTGTTCAATTTGCCGAAAAACGTGACAAAAGTATTTTAACGATCAGTATCAGAAGATTTTTACTTAAACAAATTATTAATCCGTACCAAGCTGTGGCATAACACAAATCCGCAGCCTTAAGTCGATAGAATTTTACCGATTCGACAAATTCGAAGCATATCTGAAAGTCCGATTTTGTATGTTTTCAATAATGGCTTATAGATGAAGTGTGTAATTTTAACGAGAAAAAAAAGAAGCCTCTAAAAATCTCTATGTGGTACAAGATAAGACTGACGTACGAAAAATAAAAAATAACATAAAAAATACAATACGAGTAAGGGAGTAAAAGTATTTTATCAGGCCCTATATAATATGGAATGAACGTTATATTCTGTAACTCAATTAAAAAAAATTCTATTTCCGGTTATCTTATATTACATGTGCCAATATTAAATGGAGAAAAAAAAATTGTTGTTTGCGAGATTTAAACTACGTTAATTGTACCCTGAATGATTATTGCCGGCGATTGACAACAATCAAATTGTTTAAAAATAAGTACGAAATCACAAAATAATATGGAATATTATTAAAAGATTTTTTTTTTTTTACAATTAGGACAAATTTAGAAATTTCGATCTGAAACAAATTCTATCATGATGAAGAATTTTAAGTTCGCACAGAGTATTTTCTCAAGAGAACAAAAATTTTTTGTTCACAACAAACAAGAAATTTTTTTCACCTGCAAATTCTGTAAACTAACGAGATTATCATCTCAGTATGGTTATTATTAAATTAGAGTGATTTTCAAACATGAATTCATTTTTAATCTAAATCGACTTTACGCCAATATCCCCCTTTTAAAAAATCGTTTTTGTTTTATTTTTAAAGATTTTCATATAATTATTTTTCAACTTTTGACATTTGCATGCATCTATAAAAGCCTTGTATTTGATATAAGACAATATTAAAAGTGTCTATATGAAAATTTTAATATATCACGTATTGTTAAATTGATAAAAAGAATTCTATTCGTGTTGAGGATTGTCACGCTTAAATTTATTCACTTAAAGAATATAATATATATATATAAATATTGATAACTATATATATAATATGTACATCTGTATTATATATACCAAAACACATTTAACAAGAGAACAAGTTTATTTTTAACCTTCCTTTGAATATTAATTTTACAATAATGACAATAGAATATAACATTGCTTACTATTTAACATTTTTTACTAGTTTGGAATTTTATAGGAACTTTTCAATAATTTGTTAACTTTAAATATCTTTTGGCTCAGTTTTAATCGGATAAATTACCTAATATTAATAAATCGAGCTTTAATATCAGTTAAATAATATCAGTAAGGGAATATACACACGTGAAAATATATCTAAATAGAAAAAACAATTGTTTTTTTCTGTAATTTTAGTAAAATATTTAAACTATCTATATATCATTAATTTCCTGCAGTATTAAAATTATTGGCACCATTATTTTAATTTTATAATGCAGTTTCATTTAAAAAAATATATTATAAAAAAGACCTAGTATGTATTACTATTTTATCACGTATCTTGACTTGTGCCAGAGTATTGTCTATTTCAATTACCTTCTCACAAGGCAGTTTAAGAGCAAAACAGATCTATAAAAAAAAATTCAATTCTAAAATCTAATCACCTTTTCAATTTTCGGAACATTATTTTCCGATTCTAAATTTTAATTTGTCACTTATTTGTTTCTTTACGAATTTCTAATAATATCAAACAAAATTGGATTAAACAAGTAAATTTTCACGTCGAATTCAAATGAATTTCCATCAAATTCACCGAAACCAAAACCATACACGCTATTGACCAGAGAAAAACAAAGAGTAGCCAATAATTACTTTTAAAAGGACTCGCAAATTTATTCGTAATGCCAAGTCCAATTTTCTCACTAGTTTGACGTCTAGCGTAAAAAATTAAAAATGTTGGAATTAAATATTGAATTCCAGCACCTGCATAAGAGCCCGTGACTCCAACAAGAATTGATAAATCTTTAGTATATTTTGCAACAGAGTATGGCAAAATTACAACAGAAATGGATATAAGTATTCTAAAAATAAGATTATTTCTCGTATTTTCCCTGAAGAAAAGTGCTTGTAAATTATTTCTCAATGTTATCGCAATTATGGGAAAATTCGTGCTTAATGTAAAAACGGGAAATAAAGTTAAAAAATATTCAATTATTTTTACAAATAAATTCGAAATATTTTCTGGTCCATTTGGACCGAAATCTAATGTATACAGATCGTCCAAATGGGCAAATGCAAACGCTCCCGTTATGGCTAAAATCAAATAGAAAAATGCAATTAATAAATAATCAAATGCTAATGACCTGTTGAGTGTTCCCTTATTGCTAATCGGAGCAACCAAAGCCGGAAGTGAATGATGACACATAAAAGAGTAAACGCAAACACCAAACAATCGTGGAATTCCTGAAAAATTTAATTTAATTTTCATAAACATTTAAGGAAAATTAAATAAATAACGTTAATTAAATAAATAAGAAAATAGTCAAACCTGCTAAATTGACAGTTGATGGATTTCCTTCAGGACCATTGGCAATAATTTTTTGCAAGGCAAATATAATCATTATAATAAAAGCAAGCCATCGCATTGCTGATGTTAAATACTGCAAATATTTGGTTTTTTGAACGTTAAAGAAAGCAAAAGGTCCCATCACTACTATGAACAATGACTGAAAAAAGAAAAATTAATTAGTATTTTGATTTCTCAGTCTAAATTACTGTTTCTTAAATTACTATACAAATTAACATAAATAAATAAATAAATAAATAAATAAATTTATCACTATTAAATAAAAGTTTTGAAAAAATTTTTTCGAAAAATTCTCTTAAAATTACAAACCAAATAGTTGTCGTAAGCATCCATTCTGTTATATTTCGAATCTTTAAAGCATGGTGCAGAATCTGGAATCGTGTCATTGATCGTGTAATTCTCAGGTATGTAAGTACAAACAACATTTGCCAATGTTTTTGCCACAGCTGCACAATAAATGCTCAAATCACCGAAAAGATAAACAATCAAACACAAATAAAACAGAATCATTCCAAATTTATTGAAGAAAATTGATGCCATTTCACCCAATTCAACTTTTTCATCAATCGCATAAAATCTGTATGTTATTTCATCTTGTTCTAAATTGCCCACTAATTGATTAACGAGAGGTGTATCCTCACAATCTTCGGTACTAATTTCTCCCATAGATTCAAATCCCTGAAAAATAATATCAATTAATACTTTTGAATTGTCATTATAAAATCAAATTAATTAAATTATAATTTATTATTATTAACCTCAGATACCGATTCATTGGAATTTTGTACATTAACTTCTCGTTTATTGTTCTGAATGCGATTCCATTTAATTATAGCGTTAGCCGATGCCATTGCTTCTATTACAAATGTAACAGTGATGAAGCTATAAAAAAAAGGTCATAAAAATATTAACGATTCAATTGTTTCTAGGAACAAATTTTTAAATTAAATTTCTCATACCTTATGAGGGCTAAAATTAAAATAACTACCACGCCAAGTAACCATCCTGCACGACTAAATACAGCTGGTAATGTTAATGCTCCTGTACCAACTATTAAATTAAAAATATATATCAGGCCAACCTGTAAAAAAAAATACAAATTTTCAGATTAAAATGTACTTTCCAATTCATTATAAGACAACAATGAAAGAAAGGAAAAATTTTCCAGTTTGTTTTTGTTTCAATTGTAGGTATAACAAATTGATAAAAAAATATTTAAATTTTCCCTATATTTTTTAATTGATTTATATTAAATATAAATTAAATTTATTAATTCAATGAATCAAGTATCAATTGTAATAAATATTCTAATAAAAAAGGAATATTTAAATATATTTATTCAGAAATTCGAGGTTATGTTTATACGTCAAAATCTATTGTTTACTTACCCAAGTTGAATATTGGGAACCAATGTTTTCATCAGGCATTTTGAATAATTTATAAGAAGCATATGTGACTGCTTCTTTATTTATATCACTCAAAACTAAGAACACCAAAAATTAACGATTACTGACATGTAAACTAACTACCAACGCGCAATGATAAAATTCACAAATGGACTCAGTACCGCGCATTGAAATACTGACGCGAAATATTCCATGAAAGGGAAAAAAATTTCTTTGTTGCCCGTCAATGGACAGAAATGAAATATGCACTTAAAATAAAAATTCATAATTCCACATCCACTGTGTGGAATAAAAGAAAAGTATATTAATAAGTACAAAAAAAATTAATTTTTAAAAATATTATCAGAAAAAGTAAACACTTGATCCATTAAAAATTCAAATCCCTTTTGTAAATAAATTTTATGGTAATATTTTCAATTGAAATGATGAAAAAAAGAATATGGACACAATTGTTTTTTTTTTTAAGGTAATGTATAACTTTTATTCTACGTTTTAATTTAAATGTAATGTCATTTTAATTTGCAAAATAATTCACAGTTTATTGGAAAAAAGAAAAATAATACTGTAACTGTCGCTAATAAAACTGAGTACATTTTTTTCGTTGAAAACAATTTTATTGAATTAAAATTATAAAACTAATCCTTAGAATAATTATTGTATTTCTTCGACAAGCTTTAGATACAGTAATTAATGACATGAAATGAGTTTTTAGATTGTAATAATCAATGTCAGGAAACAAGTACAATATAGACGAAATGAAAATGATGCTTATCACAAATTTGAGTTGTTACAAAAAAAATTCTTTTGCACAAAAGTGTAATATATTTTTTTTTCAGTGTTTTTTCTCTCTCTCTCTCTCTCTTCTCTCTCTCTCCGACTTGCTGTCATTTTGTAAATGTCGTAAAATTTTGCATTTAGTATATTACACTTTCATGCAAAAAAATAAAGTGGAAATTTTTTTTCAAATAATTTTAATACTTCTAAACTCATTTTTAATGAGCATCATTTCTTTATCGATTTATCGTACGGTACACATCCTTTTTCTTTTCCTCGTATAATATCATAACATTGATTATTATAATCTCAAGAGTCGAAAATGTGAGAAATCGACAAAAATTAGCGACTAGACGCTTAGAAGCACTTCCTGTGGACGATTGATGGTCCTGACTCGTCGTATTCTTGTTTGGAGATCCACATCTGTTGGAAGGTGGAGAGAGACGCGAGAATTGATCCTCCGATCCAGACGGAGTATTTCCTCTCGGGTGGTGCGATGATCTTGATCTTGATGGTGGATGGAGCGAGGGCGGTGATTTCCTTTTGCATACGATCGGCGATACCTGGGTACATGGTGGTACCACCAGAAAGAACAGTGTTGGCGTACAAGTCTTTACGAATATCCACGTCGCACTTCATAATTGAATTGTATGTGGTTTCGTGAATTCCACAAGCTTCCATACCTGTAATGCAAAATATGTTTATTAGTTTCTCAATTTTTTTTCAATCATTTAACGATAAAAAATAATTTTCTTTTCTTTAATTTTTGAATTTTAATGTAATGAATCGTACCCAAGAATGAAGGTTGGAAGAGAGCCTCGGGGCATCGGAATCGTTCGTTGCCAATGGTGATGACTTGACCGTCGGGAAGTTCGTAGCTCTTCTCAAGACTGGAGGATGATGCGGCGGTGGCCATTTCCTGTTCGAAGTCAAGAGCGACATAGCAGAGTTTTTCTTTGATGTCTCGAACAATTTCACGTTCAGCGGTTGTTGTGAATGAGTATCCTCTCTCGGTGAGGATCTTCATGAGGTAGTCAGTGAGGTCACGACCAGCCAAGTCAAGACGGAGGATAGCGTGAGGAAGAGCGTATCCCTCATAAATTGGTACGGTGTGAGAGACACCATCGCCAGAGTCGAGGACAATACCGGTGGTACGACCGGAAGCGTAGAGAGAAAGTACGGCCTGAATGGCGACGTACATGGCGGGTGTGTTGAAGGTCTCAAACATGATTTGCGTCATTTTTTCACGATTAGCTTTGGGATTTAGGGGAGCTTCAGTGAGAAGAACTGGATGTTCCTCGGGAGCAACTCGAAGTTCATTGTAGAAAGTGTGATGCCAGATTTTCTCCATATCGTCCCAATTGGTGACAATTCCGTGTTCAATTGGATATTTCAAAGTGAGGATACCTCTCTTTGATTGGGCCTCATCACCGACGTACGAGTCCTTCTGTCCCATTCCAACCATGACACCCTGATGACGTGGCCTTCCCACGATCGAGGGGAAGACAGCACGAGGCGCATCATCGCCGGCAAATCCGGCTTTGCACATACCGGAGCCATTGTCAACTACGAGTGCGGCAACTTCTTCGTCACACATGTTTAGTCTGTTGTTTTATTTAACTGTAAAGAAAATCAATCATTAATTCAAGAGTCCCGATTTTTAATTCCCATCATCTAAAACTGAATAACAATTTTAATGTCAGACAGTAAAATTAATTTTCAGTTTTAAACCATATACTTAAAAAATATAACAGTCATTATCATGTAACAATAACGAATCGTTTATTTCCGTTAAAATTTAATTACTAACTTTTAGACTAATTTAATTCAAAAATGCTGCCTTTTTCCAAAAGTCGATATGAATTTAAACATAAAAATCACTTTAAAAATTTTTCTGAACATCAATTAACGAAAAAATATCACTCTTGTGATTTACAAAAGGAAAACTATTTCAGAGATAAAGGAAAGGAATTTGACCGTTAATGCTAAATTCCAAGAATCAGTCACGTCACGTGATCCAAGCAAATATTTAAGATGGCACCTGGAAAAGTACACGTAGAACCTTTCGCCACGAGTCTCTCCCACTCTACCTCCATTCTAAATCATCATAAAATCTTAATTCCATTATTGAAAAATATTACCGATAATTGAAATAATTTTAACAAAGAACATTAATAATCTCCTATTCAAAATGAACAATTGTGAACTTTGGAGGCGTCGGCTTCTAACCGCACCCTGCCCCGCCCAACCCCGGTGTGAACCAGTCGATAAACCGGTGCATTTAAAATTTACAACTATCACCATAAATTTATTTTTTAGAGAAATTGTTATCCCAATAAGAGACAAAAGAATCGATACAAATGATTATTTGCTTTTAAAAGAGAATAGAATCTGTTAGAAGAAATAAGATTCTTAAGGAGAGTAAAATCGTAAATTCCTTTTCTAAAGTATACTCCTTTTTCTTCCACTAAAAAGCGAAATCCAGAAAAAAAGGAATCACTAATTTTTTTTCCATTTTAGACGACACTATTTGCAGGAACACAAATTATAAATTCCATTTTAAAGAGTGACACAGGACACCAAATACGGTGCACGGATTTCAAAAAGACACCCACTTGATAATTTCACCTCTTTATAAATATTTTGCGGCAAAAATACCCACTCGAGAAATACCATTGGGAAATCACACTTGAAGAATAAATGCAAAAAATGAACAAATTCCACGGAGCGAACAAAAAACACTTTCTTTTATTTTTCCTTTTAAATCCCGATTATATTTTAAAAAAAAACTTGTTTAACTTACGTTTTCGGTATAAAAAAAGTTATGTACAAGTTTTAGAACTTTCTTTGGATGTTACACGACAGATTGTCGTACGGCTGACAAGTACAGCATCTAACACAAAATGTAGCCGACAGCCGGTTTGCAGTGTATTATATGAACAGACCCGTTGTTCATCCCCCCACCTGATGTTGATCGACCAATAAAGTCAGGACACCCTTGGCCAATCCTGGCTTTCTTTACCATATATGGAAGTGTTCCGTTGCGGGAGGGGGTCCCCTTCTCTATCAGCACCCATCACCCTCTTTCACCCGCGCAAACGCGAAATAAACCACCGTCAATCTTTGTAAAATGCATCATCCAAATAAACTGAGCGAGACATTGAATAAATCCTCTTTGGGTCTACTCTTTTTTTTCTTCTTTTTAGAGAAAAAAAACCCCTTTGCCTCTCTTCCTGTTAAAATATTTCTCAATGCCATCAGATCCTTGCAAGTAAAGGTTTCTCGCGAGTCAGCTTGAATGACTTCGACACTGTTTGACATTTGAGGAATTCGATTTCCCGCACACAAGTGCCTGTCAGTTCACGTAGTACTTCATCAGATGTGAATCACGTGGTTTCTAAGTCACAGATTTTCTGACAGCACGTGTAATTTGAATTTTAAGATTTAAAAGAAAAAAATTAAAGAACTTGAGTGATTTTTTATTTATTATTTTTGTAAAAAATATTTTAAATATCTGATCAAATTATTGTTTTAAAATGTAATTTATCAATGGATTTTTTAAGATTACGTACTTTTTTAAAACTTCATTCAATCTTCCTAAAAATTTATTTAATTGGTTAAATAGTAAAGGACAAAAAGATAAATTTTCTTGATTGACAATTACTATTTAACTAAAAATACATTTTTTTTAGGAAGAATTTTCAATTAACAAAGTTTTAAGAGCTTTTTCAACATTTTATATTTTCTGATTACTTTCTAAAAATTGATTTTAAGATAATTAGCTGAATTGTTAATGTTTAAAAATTCAATTAAGCAAATCTGATTCTTTGTAATTTTTTAATTTAATGTATTCTTTATTTCATAGTTTTATTGATAATTATAAATTTTACTATCAATTTCAAATATTTAAATGAATATTAAATACAATATAAATTTTTGCAATTAATTTTAATCGAATTAAATTCATTCTTTCCACATTTTAATTAAATAGCAGAATTTTTACACTTTAATAAAATTAATATTAAAAGTTTTGATTATATAAAATCAAAAATTAATATTATTTTTATGTAAGCAATTTTAAAACTCTTTACTATAATAAAATTTATTTATAATTTTTTTTACTGAAATATGGGAAGATAAATAAATTTTTACAAATAAAAATTTAACCACACAGACCAAAATATCAACAAACAAAAAAATAATGAGCAATTTAGCATAGCAGGAAGTGCACTTTCAAACCTTTGTTTCCTGCAATTAGCAAAGTTATTTATCTTAAAAAATTTGTCAAAAAAAGTGATCTGACAGAGATTCCAGGAAGAAAAGAGAGAGGGGAAGGGTACAAAAAGAAACCGTTAAAAGCATTACCCGGCTTCCGGCTAATGAAAAACTGGTTGTTCACCAAATCTTTTATCACACTGGAAAGGGTCAACGGAGGTCAATGTCAACAATTCGCGGATACTGAATGGAGAATTAAATGAACGAAGATAAACGTGTTTGATCTCATGAGACGAGGTAGGTTAGGGCAGAATGACGACGATGTATATGCCTAATAATAGACGCCACGATGTGACGACCACCTGCAACACGCGGAACGTCAAGGAACCACCTGACAACTACAACCTGTCGGATTAATAAAACACACTTTCCAATGATTTTAAAAGAAAAAAGAAGAAATTAAATTTACCAAATTTATAATGAATAACCGCTTTTGAAAATGCCACGAGGAAGCAACGCCCAGAATTATTATGGCGGACTTGTTCGCCGGCCTGATCGTTCCAACGACGAAACTTTGTACCCAAAAAAATCTGACAGTTCGTCGCGAAACGCACCGGTTTTAATCGCGAAATTACGAGTATTAATTTGATTTACGAGTACCCACCTTTTAAAAAGGAAATGAAATTGATGATATTGCCTGGTCCTCGATCGGCAAGCTGAACTGCAGATGATACTAGTGACACGACGAGTCGAACTAAAACCGAAAGACGCCGCAAGTTACGAACTCTGGGGCTAAAGATCAGGAACGTCACAATTTAAAAATCACCCCCATGAATTATAATTCTAAAAAAAAAAACTTGGAAATTGTCATTTTTGCACGTTTCTCTTCTAATTTCACTCAATCATGTAAATAATGACAAAATAGGAAAATATTCTTCCAGATATTTACAATAGCAGTCAATTTGCCACATAATTAAACAAATATATTCCATTGTTCTAAAATTATTCCCTTTGGGAAATAATTTTTTTCGATGAAAATCAATATATAATTTTATTTATTCACAGGTTATTAAAAAAAGGAATTAAAAATCCATTTTATGTTGAAATAAACGAAAGAAAGGAGTTATTTCTCTAAAATGGGAAATTGAAGTACTAGTTAACAATCTTCTAGTAATATTTCGACCACTATGGAATAGATAATATTCTCTTTTTTCTATAAAAAAAAATTAACAGTCCTTCAAAACACTTTTTACCAAAAATAATCGTATTCAAATTTCAAATTCCTAAACAGCAAATTCAAAATGTCGTGCTACGTCCCTGAGAATATCGCGACCATTCCAATTTGATCACAGGTATGATTGGTGGTTGTGAACTTTCAAAAACGTTCTAATTAAACAAATCCCCTAATAAACTCTCCATATTGATTGAGAATACCGAAAAATAATAAGTTTTATTAAAAAAATTAAGAAAAAATTGTTTTTCCAATGAATCATGCCCTATTGTCAGGAATTTGTTTAAGCAAGGTGCCCCCCAGGTGCGTAACATCCCTGGATAATGAAAATGGACTATTCCAGCTTCCTTCCCACCACGGCAATTCACAGCTCTTGCCATATATGGGCATAAAACGAATGCGGAACGCTGATTGGTTGGCAGACCGGCTGCCGGCTAGATTCTCCAAATGCCGCTTCAAACTGTACGATATCGAGAAGCATATGTCTTCTCGAAGTGTACACTAGCGTAAAAGCCTGCCTGACTAACCGTCGACTCGCTTCGCTGTGTCAGTAATGTTAGCATGAATACAAACACAAAATCAGCCTTAATTGTATGAGACTTTTTGCACTAACACATACTTTGTCCTGTTCGAATGAATCGAACCCTAGATTTTTTTTTTTCATAATCAATGCGTTAATGCACCATGCCCTTAAAGTACAAATTAGAATAATGGGGGGTGGATACACAAGAAATTATTCACAATAGATTGTTTCACTCCAAAAGAATCAAGTTTTCCAGTAACAATGAATAATTGCCATTCAATTTTAACAATTGCCTGTTAGTTTTGGTGATTGCCTTAACAATAAATTAATAATTATAATGGTAGAAAGTTTTGTTAATTTTCCATCAGTATTAATCAAATAATTAAACAATAACGGACGATTGAAACGATTTTAATAATTTTTGTTTGTTTTTCAATTCTAATATTTAGGAATGTTAAATTGTTAATTAATTTATTGCAGACCAGTGTTAAATGGATCATAGTAAATCATTAGTAAATTAATATTTAAATGATTAAATATTAATGTAATAATATTATAATAAAAATTCAAAGTAACGATCACTCCGAGTCAAGGCAAAAAAACTAAAATCCAAATAATGATAAAATCACTATTATTTGTATAGTAATATTATATTGTTTATTATATTAATATTGTTTATAGTCAACATTACATAACGAAATTAATCTAAAATTCCCATATATGTCATCCATCAAAAAGCCGAAAGCGTATAATTGTTGTTAAATTCCTTTTGTAATTAAATGTTTTTTTTTTCAAATCTTTCGAAATTGTTGCAACACTTTCCAATTTAGAAAATTGCGTTTTAAGCTCTTGATAATTACCATATTATCTAGTAACTGATATTCCATTTTATTTTTCCTTTTTTTACATATAGATTTTTAATTCTAGTTAACAATTTTTTAAATATAAATGCGATTTATTTTTTCAAACTACATCAACAATTTGATTTATTAACAATAAGAAATTTTGCGGAAAAAAACTAATTTCTAATGTAATGTTAACGCCTCGGTTTCTGTGATTTATTATTATAATACGCATACTATATGAGACAATCAAGGACAACTTTTTTATAGGAAAGACAAAAAAATTTCTTAGAATTTTGTCTGCACGACCCTTAAAGAAATGATGAGGAGCATGCGAGCTAGGGTTCAAGAGGATGTATCCGGATGTTGCATGATATATATTGTGCGAATATATAGTCATATATATCATATATAGAATATAAAAGCAATATCAGGAAAATAGAACATTGCAAGAGTTCGAATATATAAAAATAGATGGTAGACTTGATTAAAATAAAAAGAAAATTTCCAATGTCACTTGAGTTTCTTAGAGACAATATAAAAAGAGAAAAAAACAATGTTAAAAAGATCAACAGGTGAAAATAGCAAAACAATTTTTTTTACATTCTCGTCACACGAGAAAGTATTATTTTTACAAACTGATTTATGGGAGGAAATGGAATAGACATAATTCCATATTTCCGAGAACAAGCAATGAAATATTCCGAAACCTTGCTGGGCAATTTTCGACATGAAGATGAATTTCTTTTTGTGAATTATCACAAATTATTTACCTTTCGAAATATTTAATAAATACGAAAATTGATCAAGAATGATGATAAAATAATGGATTTTACGGTTTCACTTTACGGGGGTAGGAGGTGAATCGAAAAGGGTTAGAGTTTCGTTTTCATTTTATCAGACACCTGCACGCACATCAAACACCCACGCACACTTTCTTGATGCTTTTCCGAGATGATGCTTTAAATAGATTCAAGGGCGCGAACAGAAATACACTATATATGCAACCTCTTACTATAGATAACTACATGTATGCAATTTTTAAAATGTATAGTTAAAAATTAGCAGAGAGTGACTCCCCCATTATAGCACACCTGTCAGTAGGTGCAAGGGCACTTCCGAGATTCTGAAGGTACTTCATTTACCAGGATTAAAAGAAAAGAAAATTAAAAGCTTTAAATGAAAAAAAATTACCTGGCACACTGAAAAAAAATTTTTTTGATTCAAATAACCGATTACTAATAACCGAATACCGATTTATCAAATAAATATTTACTTGAACCAAATAATTTTTATTTAAATCAAATAAACTGTGATTGAATCATTAATTTCCGTATTTAAATCTCTGTATATTCAATTCTCTCAAATGAAATTTATTCGTTGCAAATAAATATTTATTTGATAATAGTCAATAAGTAATTCATTATTTAAATCAAATAAATTTTTTTTCGTGTTTTAAATTTACTCCGAAATATTCCACGGACATAATTAATATTATTTTGAAAATATTTTTTCCCACTGCAATATTTCGAATCTTGCTTGGCAATATTGAGACAATGTGTATATTTTTTACAAGACAATAATTATAATACATAATTTTTTTTTTTGCAATAAATTCCACAATGTTGAAGTAATAAAACCTAAATAGTTAATTTTTCTCTTTTGCGCAACAAAAGATGCAGTAAAATAGTTAATTTTTATTCACGCGCAAACGCATTGAAATATTGTGTATACGAGGTATGTATGAATTTTCGATGTAAGTGCAACGCTCGCAGAAAATCGATATGCCACGCAATGTTGCATACGCAGTTGAGAAAGCAGGTATAACACATATATAATATAAAGAGAAAACGCCAAAAATAAAAATTTTTTTGACTGTATAATATATACATATATAAATATTGCATAATAATATTAATTCCATATATATTCCACTCATTAAAAGCGAAATATGAATTATAAATGACTCATTAATGTTGAAAATAATAATCTAGATCTGCACGAGCTTTAAAAATCGACATCCTGCGTGAGTTCTTTTTTTTTTATCTCTATTGTACATCCGTTATCGTTATACTATAATACGTATCGCGAGAAAGTCATGGGTTCTTAGAGCGTTGAACTTACATCTTATTCCTGTATTGATTTCAATAGCTTGTGAGAGAGAGACTCGAGCCAGACGTTACCTGCGCCACGTGTCACGCCCATTTTTGTTCATAGAAATTGATTAAATATAAAAAAGTAAATAAATAATATTAATGATAAATAAATTTTCTTCAACTCGATAGTATAAATACTATAAATTCATATCTGACTTTGTATATCAGAAATAGTTCTATTCCAAGAGACATTTCTACCTAGACTGTTTTTTTTTTTTTACATATTTTGTTCTACTTTTCAATGTTATTTATTTGTAAATAAAATAAAAATAATATTAACTATTATGAAAAAATGAAATATAGGATATCAGTACCTAAGGTATATTCGGCCCTAATTCGAAACTGATGGAATTTTATACCAACTATTAAGTTAATTTTGGAAAAAGAAAATATTGAACTCGAGGTGTAATTAAATTTTAATGTTGTACGTAATTTTATACTTCCGTAATTATGGTAATTAGCTTTAGTTTCTATAAAGTTGTAAACATAAATTCGAGCTTCCATTTGCCTCCAAATGCATTAGAGAAAAAATTAATTTTTAATAATAATAAGTAATTAAAATAATGATGATAATGATAAATAATCAAATAATGATAAATAATGATAAATATTGATAAATAATGATAAATAATGATAAATAATGATAAATAATAATAAATAAATTGTAAATTCGAATAATTCGATTCGTTAATTTTCTTCTTACTATTATTTTTAATTTTACTATAATCCAATTATTCGAATTCACAAACTTCAATGAAAAAAAAAGAGAAAAAAAGAACAAAATTATGTAGAAGTGCCGCAAATGAGTAAAAGAAAGATTCTGCCCAAAACTGTTCGACGGGGATGTAAATACGTATCATGTAACGTAACTGCAATGATAATCGGTTAATCGTTATGCCAATGACAAAACGGGGCCTCACGCAAGGTCGAAGAAACCTTGATAGGACCATATTTGGGCGTCAAGGTCAGCCCGACTTATATAGAACTAATTCTTCTTTTGCCAAATAATACCGCACAATAAAAATTATTTCAACAAGTCCTCGTTCCTAATTTCTAATATTAATCCGATTTTTTTTTATCTATCCATCAATTTCCCTCCCTTATTGACACTTTTTCGGTAATTAAACATTTCACAAGAACAATTTAATCATATCGTCTGTATCATTTTCAGGAATTATTTATCTAAATACAAGCGAATTATAAAAGTTAAATAAGATAACGAAAAAAACGTTGCGTCTTTCGATATAAAATATCACGAAGTAGTGAATAAACAAATAAATAAAAAACCTCGTTTTGTCTGGCTTTTAATTATCACTTTCGAGTGAAACAACGTTTCATCCCAACAAAAATTGACTTAAGGAAAGAAAAAAATTCCATTTCGAATAAATATTTCATATTTTGGAATAAATGTTTCGAATTATCACATATCATGGACGATTATCTCAAACTCATTATAAGCACGTATTGATGAGCATATTATAAATAAAAAATGCCATCGCAGGAATCTTTTTTTTTCAAAGATATATACGATTGGAATTCATGAGATATAACGACAACAATTTCTATATTCAATGATAAATGTTTTACAATAAACATTATTAAAGACAAAAAATATATGAAACCATCATCATCAAAAATAAGGAAAAAAAAATATCTCCTCTACCAGTGGATGATAAGCCACGACCAAAGAGGATATTTTATAAATAAAAAGAACGACGATTAGAACAGAAAAAAAAACCATTGATGATTCAAGGCAATGACTTTCGCAAACCAATATTGGTCTGTTTATCATATGAGCAAGAATTCCTGGACGGTGTGGTTAATAAACGACGATAGGCGTTTTTTTTTGCCTGCGCGATGATCTCGTCACTGATTGTGAGGTGAGATCATAATGAGAATTTTATGTATATACGAACAACGCACGAATACTCTAGAGAAATATTTTAGATTATATTATACAATTTCTGAGAATTTTTCTCCACGAGAATAATATTAATGAAGAAAATTTTCATTTTTAAATAAGCCGAAGAATGGATTGAAGCAAAAAAGGTATTTTTTTTTATAAGTCTAATTCTTATTTGATGGGAGAGAGACATTCGTTCCTTGTGAAGCACATTTTGAAAATAATTAATGTCATTAGTCATTGGAGAAAAAAGTGAAATGGAAGGGGTTCACAGGGATGGCATCAACCTTCAAGATTGCCCCTGGGCAAATGCTCTTGACTTCGATTCCACATGTGACCACATTTATATTATATACATAGGTATACATTATTGTAAAGTGACATAGAGACTCATCCGAGGTTAAGGAATTCGGAACATGGTCAATGCTGATGTATGGGGTATTTGTTTTTCAACTTTGGAAAAGCAGTTTCATTTCGTCAAATTTCAATTCTAGAAAAAATAAACCTCTTGCACGGTAATATTAATAATTAAGATAATGATGATGATGATAATAATAATAATAACAATAATTAAGGCAACGTTGTTTGCAATGTTTTGCCATTTGGGACAAAATATGCGATAATTATTTGAAAAGTACAAGAGAAAATAAATCTTCTTGTTCTATTCTTTTCGCGTTTTTTTGTTCCCTCATTTGAAAATATTACTTGATATAAAAAAAATCTGTTATTCTTTGTATCGTACATCAGAAATCATATGTTTCGCAGTAGTAATGACCTTTCTGCTTTGCTCTGCACTTTCTCACGTATCGCAGTATTTGCGCGGGGCGTAATTATATAGTTGCAGAATATCAAAATGTGTTTTATTACAATTTGCACCAAGTGCTGTAATTTGAAAAAAGCATTCTTTATTATAACAAAAAGTGTATAATCTATTATTTATCTATCTAAAGATTTATTTATCTATATTATAAGGATTTATTTATCTAAACATTATGATATACTTTCATATGATACTGTAATGATACTGTATGATACTCTAATAAATACTCAGAAAAAAATTTATTTGGAACAATCAAATTTTGTGGTTTAATCACAACTAATAGCCAACCAAATATTTGTTTTCTTTCATCAAAAATTTCCTTAACGACCGAATTTTTTCTTCGATCAACACATTTTCTAAACAAAACCAAAAATTTATTTGTAGTAAATAAATATTTGTTCAGGTTAAGCAAACTATTTAAAGTAAGCTAAAACTCGGGTCTATGCAACAAAATAGGGACTTTCAAACATAATTTTTTCCTGAGTGTAAATAAATTTATTATTAATGAATATAGTATCAATAATATATCAATAATATATAAATAAATACAGCATCAAAACAGTATCAATTATCAATAAATGTAACAAATAATATCAATTAAATATAGTAAATAAATATATATAAAATCAATAAATATTCGCCACTATAACAAACTATTGCACATAACAAATTATTACTCAACTGTTTGAAAAATTATACTACGTTTTTGGATAAATTAATAATTATTTACAACATCTCGTGTTTTAGCTCAATTTACAACATTTTTTCATGTGACTTTATTTATGCGCCACTTAAAGCTAGGCCAAGTGCAGCGATCTCGTTATGGAAAGTAGGTGAACGAATTAGAAGACTTTTGTATATATAAGAAAATGAGGAAAATATGAAAATTTAATGCAGAGTCGTGAGTTTCGTTTTTGTCACGAACAATTTCGTATATGATGAATAAAAATTAATTTCATAGACATTTTATATATAGGCAAAAACCAACGAGTAGAATAATTTCTGTCTAAATCGAATAATTACTTTGTCGTATATTAATTAACATCTAACCTAAAGTAATTACAGACGTTTAATTTTTAATTTAAGACTCTAACCCTTTTTTCCCGAAAAAAATTTATCCCTCCCGAGAAAAGGTATAAAAAACATTCTTAAAATAGTGTATTTAGGAATTCAAGAAACGTTCATTTCCGCCTGTCACGGTGGAAGGATCTTCCGTTTCGTTTCGATCCAAAGACAAAATTACCTTATAATCATTCATTGACAATTTATTACAGAAATGATCGTTTCAACGAATTACAGAGTCCCATATATGATAATCATGCGGAAACACTGATATACGGGTAAAAGAAATAAAAAAAAAAAAAAAAAAAAAAATTGATGGAAAATAAAATTATTAAACAAAAACTTGTTATAGTGAAATATGTATTTTTTACTATATTTATTATAAACTTTCCCTGATTTTAATTAATTTAGTAGTAT
This sequence comes from Leptopilina clavipes, assembly GCA_001855655.1. Classification (NCBI taxonomy): domain Eukaryota; kingdom Metazoa; phylum Arthropoda; class Insecta; order Hymenoptera; family Figitidae; genus Leptopilina; species Leptopilina clavipes. The sequence goes on along the minus strand of JUFY01022872.1, from coordinate 1,421 downwards.
AAACAAAGTCAAATTACCAGCTTATTAAAATTATTCTATCTCTCGAATGTTTGTATTTACATAATTTAATATAAAATGTATATGTAATTAATTTTTTTCAGTGTGTTTTTAAATATAGAAATTTAAGTGAAATTAAATGCATGTAATCGATTTAGGTAAGGAGTTCAAACTTTCGACTGGGACTTCCTATATCGAGACAAGTCTATGGATATTTGCCAATTAGAGAGAGTCGTTTTACGCAGGGATATACTTGTTAATGTGAGAGTCGTGTTATATATGACACAGATTACCTTTAGAGTTAATTCAATGAAACTAAATTGGTAAATAGGGTCACCCATTAAAAAAAAAAGAAACAATATTCGAAAATTAAAAACAATTTAAAAATTTTCCCTTTATATCCTCTTCGTGTATAATTACACTAAAGAAAAATTTTATTTGATTATAATAATTAATTGTCCAGTATCAAATAAATATTTACCTACAGCAAATAAATTTTATTTGTATCAAATAAATTTTATTTGTATCAAATAATTTCTATTTGTATCAAACAATTTCTACTTGTATGAAATAATTTCTATTTGTATCAAGTAATTTCTATTTGACTCAAATAATTTATTTTTATATTAAATAATTTCTACACTGAAAAAAATTTATTTAAATAATAAATTACTTAACTATTATCAAATAAATATTTATTTCTATTAAATAAATTCTAATTGAATCAATTAAATGGTATTTGATTCAAATACAGAAATTAAATGCAATTAAATACAATTAAATGCAATTTTTATATTAAATAATTTCTAAATTGAAAAAAATTTATTTAAATAATGAATTACTTAACTATTATCAAATAAATATTTATTTCTATTAAATAAATTTTAATTGAATCAATTAAATGGTATTTGATTCAAATACAGAAATTATTATTTCACTTACAAATTATTTGATTTAAATAAAAATTATTTGGTTCAAGTAAATATTAATTTGATAATAAACAAGTAATCCATTATTTGAATCAAATAAATTTTTTACTCTCATCCAGAATGAGAAAATATTTTTCATTGTATTTGTATCGAATAATTTTATTTGCGAGTCAATTTGCAACAAAAGAAATATTTGCTTCAAAATAAAGAAACTATTGCATCGAATAAATCTTATTCGACCTAAATAAAAATTATTTCATTCAAGTTCGAGATATAAAATTCAACAAATCAATTAACCGAATAAAATTTTTTTTCGTCTCAATAATTGTCTTCTTCAATGAACAGAAATTCGTTATAATTAAGACAACTAACAGACGTGAAAATGATAAATATAAAGCGATTAAATCCCGTTGATTAAAGAACTATAGATATACAATACAATGAAGATCCACGAGAATAGAAATCATGCATTTAGCTCACGTACGTTTCTTCCTA
>JUFY01022871.1:4863-20057 GCA_001855655.1 Leptopilina clavipes | reverse complement strand
ACCCAAATTATATTTGCAGTTACACAATATTTTTTTCCGTATCAATCTTAGATAGCATTTTTATTTTTTTTTTAAATTCTCACATCAATTTAAATTTTTTTCCTTGATTAAATTCATTTCTTTAATTAGCAAACAATAATTGAAAGTACATCATAAAAACACGATATTTGTAAAACATTGTAAAGATTTATAAATAAATGGTTGCATCCATTTTTAAAATTTAAAAACAAGAACAAAAAATTAACGCTAATAATAAGAAATAAAGTACCTATATGAATTTATAATTATATATTCTCTTTGAAAATCGATATTGAAGGTTTCGAAAAATGTCAAGTAGATATTTTGATTTAAACTTGTTTTGAAAACCTTGACCTTTTGGTATATACCAAAAACAAGAAGAACACAAAATGGTGCGCCCGAGTTATTTTAGAACATTGAAAATTTATTTATCCCTTTCTAATAATTTTTTTTTTCTCCACGCACCTAATTTTAGAAAGAGACTGAAAATCGGGACCAAGACGATTCGTTATAGTTGTGACTCAAAAAAAAGCTGCCTCTCTAATCGGTAAAATAGAAGTGTGAATCAACTCAAACGAGAGCGATAGGAAGAAAGGCGAGATAAGGATTATTCACTATTTGCTCCAAGTGAAGAATTTTGATTCGAGAAAGAGAGAGAAAGAGAGAGAATAAGTATCAACAATGCCACAGTGTGCGGTTGCAACTTGCAGAAATAGTCATCGGCGTACAAGGGGTCGACGTATACGGTACCATCGATTCCCGCAGATACCGGAAGTGCGCTCACGTTGGGTGTGCGCCTGTGGTCGTGTACCATTGCCAAATGGTGATATTCCATTCAACATCCAAACGGCGCGCATCTGCTCCCTCCATTTCACCAATGAATCATACGAGAAGGACATGGAGCATCTTGTACTTGGACTTCCGGTGCGCAGTAGGTTGCGTCGTGGCGCAGTACCAACAGTTGGTGTCCCGGTGTCTGTTGAACCCGTTACAAGAATGCTTGTCGAGGACGCGAAACGCTCTCTACTTAAAGTTGCGCATGCGAAAATACTCAACGGACAGAAAGTCACGACGACGACAACAACAACAACCAATGGAAGCGATACCAAAACACCTAAAGTTCGCCTAAAACAGCAACAACCACGCGCTAGTGGTTCACAACAACAACAACAACCAAGAGCTGGTGGTTCACAACAACAACCACGAGCAAGTGGTTCACAACAACCACGTGCTACTTCACAAGCGCGAATTTCGAATCAAAATCGACAGGTTCAACAGCATCAGAAGAGAATTCACACTCAACGGCAAATTCAAATACAACAACGGATTCAACAACAACAGCAACAAGCTAATAATCACCTGAAGGAACAGAAGCAACATTCCTTCATTCTCGAGGAGGAGAATAATCTCAATCACGAGGTCAATGTTCTATTGGCCCTTGGCCTACAACCCCGGTGAGTCATCATCAACATCATCATCATCACCATCTGATAATTTTTGTTTATTTCCAAACCCATGTTAACGTTTGCTTACATATAGTTTGACCCCAAGTCGAAAAATTCAATTCTCTACTATTTCCAAATGGAACCGAACCGAATTCAAAAATACTTTTTCTTGACCCGCATCCTTGATGGAAAACCCATTTAAAGAAGAAAAAAAACCCCTATAGGAGATTTGAATTTCAGAATTTTAAGTGATGACTCAGGAGAACAAAGAGAGAGAGAGAGTTTGCTGGTTTATAAACAATTTTACTCCTAAGAATTGTTTTTTCAAATTGAGATAGTTTTTCTATTTTCTTTGCAAACGGAAAAAAAGTTCCAACTAGTTTTATACATTTTATACATAAAGACAGGAATTTAAAATAATCACATCCGCTTGGAAATCTATTTATTGTCGAACGTTTAGGACTCCCGGGGGTCATTGAATGACAATAAGCAAGGTCATAGGCGCGGGTACTTCCCCCTCGCAGTAATCGCAAAAATATTCAATCGTTTAAAATAAAAAAATAAAATAAAAACAGCAGCAGCATCTTTATAATGTCAGGTCGACGACTAAAATAACATTAAAACGAGAATAAACTGGAAAATTTCGATCCGTGTCACTATTAAGGTCACCAAGGGGCCAAAGGTACATTCGAATCTTATAATAAATCGCAATTCGGTTTCATAATCCACTGTTAACGATATTTAGAAAGGATTTAAAGGGGTCAATTTCCAGTCAGGGGGGAGGGTGTTCAATTCCAAATTTTCTGTAATGGAAAATATTGAACTTCAAGAAAATTGATATAAAAGGCCGTCAGTGAAACTTGTGGAGAAGGTAAAGGGAAGAGGGGGAGATGAGGCACGCGCCGTCACGCACGTGGTGAACGAAATCGAAAGCAAAACTGCTCCTTTCTCCTAAGGCTTATAAACTCGGTGAATATAGCAGGCTCCGTCGATAAAAGCCGTCCTACTTGTCTGGCTTGAAAATGCCCAGAGCGCAGAGCATGACCTAAACAAAGCCCCCAAGGTATATAATCGCAGAGTTAGTAAGTTCGGCCTTGGATATATCAGGGACAGCTTAGGCGGTTCAACCGTTCCTAACGAGCGCTGCCACCGAATTAGGTCGCGCCATCGACAATTTTAATAACACTTGATAATAAACCAAAGAAGACTTTTCTACTATATATCGTTGCCAGTTCATTTTTTTTTTTTTCAAGGACCCGATAAACAAAGAACTAATTATTCCCCTAAAAAAATGGAAAATTTCGCAAAGAAATGTTTTTCAGAAAAATTATAATGAGCTCTTTTCCAGAAAAACGAAAGCAAACATCCGATCCTGAATGTTCTTTTACGTTTTAGATCAAAGTTCAGGCAAAATCAGACTCATCATTGGAGAAGCGCGTAACGCGGGTCATTGAACTCGAGAGCCGCGTTCTGCAATTTAAGACAATTAAAACTCGGTGTATTTTCACTCTTGTGATGCTACACCGCAGAGATGGAAATTGTTCACGATTAGATTTTTCTTCTTCTTCTTCTAATTTTGTCATTATTTTAATAGCTTGCCAGAAAGATTGGAAAATTGTTATTGAAAGATAAAGAAACGAATTTTGAAAATTGAACTCTAGATTTTTCTATATATGATCGATATTGGTGTTTGAAAAATGATTTTTATAGGGAAGAGGAAAAATGGAAAATTTGAGTATTGTTTTTTTGCGTTTCTTGACGGCGTGTGTGCCCTCGCGAAGAAGTAGGACGCGGCGACAAGGTCCTCGGGTAACCTAACGTAACTTTACCTAACCTCCCTCGCACACCACTCACCTAGTCCAATACTAGTGGAGCCCTAGCTTCTCCCCACCATTGTAACTACAATCTCGTGTAGACGAGGCAACCCCACCTCCTTATGCAAACCCAATGCACTCGCTTTTAAGCTGTTACATTCAACGGCACTCTCGGATCGCGGAGACGCGATTCCACCAACAGTTGTCTATTTTTTTCGCGGAGTTCACGTTCAAAGTTTCCCTACTTTTATCAATTTCAATGATTTATTGTCGAATGTGCCACGTGCTCACACGAGGAATGTAAATCGCAAAATTTGAAACACTTTTATTGTGTGTGTGTGTGTGTGTGTGTGTGTGTGTGTGTGTGTGTGTATTTATGTGCGTTACGTGGTGCTCCAAGTGGACGAGGTCGTGGATCTCCCCCAAGTTCCAAGACCCATCAAAGTTCTTTTCCGATTTTTGAGTGGGTGGGTGGAGGAACTTATTTTGCCCTCATGGAATTATTACGATTCGGTTTCCTAAGAAACAACCTTTATACATACCAATGTCCACGGAGTTGAATGATGAAGAGACCGTTCTATCCATTCTCGCCGATCCATGTTTGTCCAAATTGTAAGTTGAGCGCCGTTTCATCCTCCCTGGAATCCGCGTGAATCCTATAAGTACCTGAAAAATAAAACATCAAGATTAGAATGAAATTTCGGAATTATTTTTATTCCCATTACAATAGCATTAGACTTTAAAATAAAAAATTTATTTTATAATCTAATGCTTTTTTACCAACTTTTTTTTTTTATAACATCTCTATTGTTGACAATTAAGATACCGAGTTTGAAATTTATTTAACATGATGAATTTTTTTTTATCAAAGAAGATTTCTATTTGCGATATGATTTATCTGATAACTGGAGAAGTAAAAAAATCTTGTTGGAGAAAAAGAGATAAAGGAAACTAATCATTTGTTTACTGTTTTTCAATCTTGCATCCTGTGTTTGATTTTTTTTCCTTATTGGAAACCTTATTTGTTTTATGCGCGGACAAAACATATAGTCGCGACGATGATTCTCTTTTATAAAAGAAGTAAGAGTTTCACTATACATGTACAGTTGAAATGCGGCTTTTACTTGAAGAAAGAAAGTGAAAGGAAGAAGCAATAACTGTATGAATGATTTTCCGTTTAGTTTCATTATTTTCGAGTTTTAACATCCTTTTTTGATTCCATTTTCCAAATGTTTTTGAAGAATATTTCTTTCAAAAGCATTTAAAAAATGAAATCAGAAATAACTCATAGGTTATTTTCTCTAATTAATAGAAAATTATTTTCAAGTTAAAAATTCATTAACTATGTCAATTTTTCACTGCTCTCTTTAGTATGAAAGAAATTTTTCCTTTTACCCAAGTTTTTCTGTCATCACTTTCACTATAAAAGTAAAAAAAAACAATCTAACGTTTCTAAATGTTTCACGAAAATTACTTTTTTATTGAAATTCTATTGAATTATATTTCAGAACAAAACAAATCGACATAACCTTAAATCAGGGGGAAAAAATGTTATTTTTCTCTTTACTGGAGTTTATTCGAAAAAACGAAAATTTTGTCAACAAGAGAAACTGTAACGTATACTTGGCATTTAAATCATAAAATATGTAAATTTATGTATGACGCAATTGTTATGCGAAAATATTACGCGACAACAGCGATCCTATAATTTTTTATACATAACTAAAAGAATACCGTATGAATCAGTTTTAATTTTTTCTGAAGGAACAATAACAACATCCGAAATGTGAAAGTTATCTACTTCCTGATACTATCCCCACTCTGAAAAATAGTTTCACTATTCGATATTTGCCTACACTGATTGGCTGGTAATTTTTCCTGAAATAGCAGAAAATAAAATATTAACCTAAAGAAAAAAAGTTGTAACATGATTTAAAAAAAATAAAGGTTATATTAACCTAAAAATATAAAAAACGAAAATGAGGAAACAAAGAAAGGTTAGGAAGGGGAAAAAAGACGTTGAGGATTGAATTAGAGGACGCCAAGTGTTAGAAACTAATAAATTTGAGAGACTAGTTCGCTATAAACTCTATATATATATATATATTTAAACACACATCATCAACGATATATAAAGTGCAGTGAACGCGAGTGGGTGCAACGAACCTATCTCCTTGCCCCCTCGTCATCTAGTTCATCTCACTTTGTCATTCTCTTTTTCTGTCTCACTCACTTCTGATCTGAAACTCTCCCTTCACGGACACTAGGCGACTAATCGGAGATGTATTTGTGATTTTCTCTGTGTATATAAGCGCGCGCGCAAATATACACTTTTATATACGTGTATATGTGTTACCGTTAACCCCACTGCGGTCACCTTCTATTCTAGAGCGCCAGCCACCTACCGAGCGCATTTCGAGCCATGGGCTTGTAATTAACTGTGGAGAACACTGACAATGAATATTTTGAGAATCTATAATTATAATTACACAAAGTTTCAATTCTCATTGACAATGATAAATAATTCAATCATAATTAGGATAATTATTAATGATCAATTTTGCGATAGTTTTCGATTTATAACCTAAAAAAAACTGATTTGTTTCTAATTTCATTTTACACGTATTTAATTTTTACATTTTAATAGTTTTTAACCTCTTTAACTAAAGGCCAATGCACAATAGCGTTGGCCTTTAAAATTTAAATACGAACTATTTACCTTTAGATTTTTCAGTTTTATTGTAGAACGTCCGAAATGTAAAACGCCTTGTGAGGCATTTGAGTGAAAATTGACGAAAATTGGACAAAAGTTGCAGCAACGAGTCATGAGATAGAGAAAGACAAATTTGTCCTTTTCTATCTCGTGCTTCGTTGCTGGAACTATTGCAAACGGTGCCCTAAAGACGAAAAAACGTTCGCGAACGAAAAACACGAGATAGAAAAGGAGAGAAAAATCGTTAGTCCTTTTTATCTTTTTTTATGTTTACGGAAAAAATTATGGCCAATGTTTTTTCAAAATAGGGATCGCTATCGTAATAATGAGTTAGAGAAGGACAGAGATATGTCTGTCTTTTTCTTACTGATTTTTACGATCGCTCAACTTGAAAACTATTGACAGTGAAATTATTTCACGAACTTCATTTGTTTTTCTTTTAAAAACAACACAAAAAGTAAATATTGACAATTCGTTGAAAGAATTTTCATAAAATTGAAATCATTTTACAAGTAATATTAATATTGTTATTATTATTATTATTATTATTATTATTATTATTATTATTAATATTATTACTATTATTATTATTATTAATATTATTATTATCAGTGTTATTATTATTATCAAAATATAAAAATTTAGCGAAGTGAAAATTGTTTTAACCTCTAAAAATAAATTACTTTTGTTTTCAGCTTGAACAAAATGCATGCAATGGACGAGAATTCGAGTGTCGTTGCGAATACGAAAAACATGAAAGCTACAGAGAAGAAGGAGGATGAGGAGTTTTCGAGGCAATCGCCCCTAGTGCCACAGAGTCAACAAAATGGTGCAGCACTACCCGAGGAAGCTGTGATTGCAGCCACTGAACGTCTACATTCCTCGACCGTCAAGGAAGAACCAAATCAGGATACAATAACTGATCTCAGTAAAAAATCCACTGATCCATCAATGACGAAACAAGTCGAAGATACAAAACAAATTCGCAATGATGAACGTGCGAGTAGAAAACGACGTTCAACGGAAGAGATGCCATCAGCCAATGGGAATGCGAATACAAAAAGAATTTGCCTCGAGCAACGTGAACAATTGGTCTCATCATTGATAACTGGCTATGAAAATGCATCAGCCGATGAATTGGCATCAAGAGCCGATGTTCTACGTGTTGAACTACAAGCTCTCGATGAATTGGCACGAGCCGCCGAAATGGAATGGAATCGCGTTCTAACAATGAGAAAATTGAAGGAGGAAGCTTATTTGAGGATCGAGAGGAGGCGACAGGTTGTCAATTTTATGGAGGGTCACGATAGACTTAATGACTTACTGCCGTCGATGAATTCAACCCACGATTCCGATTGGGATGGTAAAAAGGGGATGGGTAATATGAAGGAGAAATGTGGATTTACATCAAGGGATGATGAAGCAATGGCGCAGAATATTGGCCTCTATAAGAATTCCGATAAGGTTTCCAAGTCATTGCAACAAACTGCGCAGAATTTGTCAAACCGACTTTCGGCTGACGCAAGAAAACAAGCGGATGTCATGGGTGAGAATCGTCAAATTGGCGAAGGACGTCAGGGACCAACTGTCGATGTCAGGTCCATCATTGCTGACTATCGGTTGCGACATCCCGAGAGTGTACCCAGACGGGGACGTAGAATGAGGAATTCCGTGAATGTGAATCTTGGCGCCGGTGGCGCCGTCATGGAGAACAATCAAAACGAGAGTTCCCGTCCTTCTAGCACTGACTCCTGCAAGAGCAACTCCAATATCGATGGGAATAATTCACTTAATTTCAAAGATGTTCTGGTGCACTTTGCGAAACTCAGTCAGCAGCAAGGTATACTTTCAGATAATTTTTGATTCCTTTTCTAGGGGTTTATAAGCATTAAAAGTTGGCGAAAGTCGTTCACGAACGCATTCTGTTTCATGCTGTACGTTTGCGAACGAGTTTTCAGCCTTTACACCATTGTAACGCAGCGCCACCTAAATGAAAGTTCGCTGTGATATTATTTTTGGTACAGTCTTTCAAGGGAGACGACTCCGATTAAGCTCTATCCACAGTGTTTTGTACTTAGGTCCCAAACACATGAATTGGCCACAGCAGAATATAAACGGAATCGCAAACGTAAACGGAAGAATGAGTTAGAAAAAGATAATATAGCTATCCTTCTCTAACTCATTCTTCCGTTTGCGATTCCGATTACGTTTTTATTCTGCCTTGGCCTTTCGTTAGATTAGTCTATTTGAGTAAACTAATGTTTTATCTAATCTTTCTTTTTCTTCTCCTTAAAGGAGAGGCTGTGAAGACGCCTCAAAATTATCCAGACGTTACGCTTCATCCAGTGGCGCCCTCGCCACCAACAACGCAAAATTCAACGCCACAACCAAGTGGATCTCTATTACATGGGATTCTCACCAAAGCACAATCACCAAGACCAACGACATTCTCACCGACATTAGCGAGATTGTTGACTGCACCGGAACGAGAGCGTAATGCGCCTGTAACGACTGTCACGCCACATGCAAACACGGCGAGTCAACGAATGATGCAGAATTATCAGGAGGCAAATCCCGTTTCCATTAGTGAACTCTTGTCCTCATCTAAGGTTCGTTTTAATTATTCTTCCCGTTTGCAAGCCTGCTTGCAGGGTACAAAAATTGTTTTGCAGTAAAATTATTACAAACGGAAATTAATGAGACACACACTTGTCCAAACTTCGTTTATTAAATACTCTCTTTCTTGTAGGGCCGAACGGAAATTACAATCACACCAGTTGTTAATGCTCTGGTACCATCACACGCCAACAACATGATGCAAGTGGTAAGTTGGAGAATGAATACAAATTTTTAGGGTACGATCACAAATCTAAAGGCGAGTTTTCATGGTAACTTAGAAGTGTTAAGGCCAGGGCATAAAGGTGAGTCTACAATAGGATCCTAAGAAGAACCTTACTTGTATCGTTGGTTTTTCAGAGTTTTTCAATGCTGAAACAGCAAACCAAGGTTAAGGCCAAAGCAGAATAGAAACGCGACCGGAATCGTAATCGCAAACGGAAGAATGAGTCAGAGAAGGATACGTATATTGGTTATCTTTCTCTAATTTATTCTTGCGATTCCGGTTACGTTTCTATTCTGCTTTGGCCTTTACTTGTACTAACGTTGTTCTTAGGATCCCATTAAAGACTCACCTTAATAGGCTCAATTGCAATTGTAAGAAGTGACAAAGAGAGGGACAGATTGCCATTACAAATAAAGGCTAAAGCAGAATTAATACGGACACGGGAACAGGACATGAGATAGAAAAGGAAAGATAATTTTTTTCCAAGGGCTTTTTAGTTATGCAGAGATTTCAAAATGGCGGAAAAATTTTATGTTTTTTATTTATTATTTATTGAAATTTGTTATCTAGGGGTTTTCCAGGCCGCTGATTGCAAATTTGAGGTTAGTTTTTTTTGTTTTGTTTTTTTTATTCAAAATTCAATATTTTTCGATATAAATTTCTAATTCTTTGGTTGAATATTCCCCCCCAAAAAAAGAAAAATAAATGATTTTTCTCTTTCAGGACGATGAGGAAGAATCGTCAATAATGGAGGAGAGAGAGTCGAGGATTTCTGGCGGGAGTCGTGATGACAGGGACATTTCGCCGCGTTGTCAGGGTTGTCACGAACGTGCCGCACAATACGTGTGCGCCGGATGCGGAAATCAATGGTACTGCAGTCCTGAGTGCCAGGTAAATATTTTTTTTTCACAAATAAATTCGATTTAATTATTTTTGTAAATAAAATTAAATAAATTGAACTTTAAAATATTTAAATTTTAAACATTGAGAAAAAAAAACTTGAAAATAATTCCTTTTATATAATAAATTTTTTCCAAAATTTCGATTATTAATTTTTTAATTTTTATTTTTCAGGCTGCCGCTTGGGATGAACACTCGGATGTGTGTTCAGGCTAGGAAAAAGCTCGGCCTCGTTCAAATCGCGCAAAACCGAAAAATAAATCTAGTCAGGGTACGAAAGGCAAGCGCGAGATGCTTAGCAAAGCGTGAGAACGAGTCCGGGTGAAAAATAAAAAATTTTCAAAAAAGAAATCCGTCAATGGAAATTAAGAATCAAGAAGAAAATTCGAGATTTTCGAGAAATATGTTGAATTTTTGTAATAATGCGGAGTTTTTTTTTTATTTTTTCCTATTGACGGAATTTTATTTGAGTAAAGTTGCAACTGACAGTATTGGCTAGAAAAAATATAAAACTAGTTCAATAATACAAGAAGAAAAAAATCTCAATCAACATAAAGAGAAGAGAGTACTTTTAAGAATTTTTTTTCACTTGAAGAAATTCTTTGAATTTCAAATTTTGATAAAAGGCGCTTAAAAATTACCAAAGCGATTGGTAAATTTATTCTAAATGTGAAATTTGTGCTCCGATTAAACCAAAGAGTATTGAAATCGAGGCTCAAAATCCATTAAATATTATTTTCTTTCTCAATGTGAAAATTTTCCTATATTTTTGTTTTTTTTTTTTTTTTGTTAATCGCATTAAGACTGGAATTTCATTTTTATGTTCTTCCTTTAAAAAATTAATTTCTTAAAAAAATAGAAAAATTCGTTTATAAATTGTTCATTTTATAAAATACTCTTTTTTCCTTTAAAAAAATGCCTTTGAAAGAAAGGAAATTAAGTTTTGTTTTTATTATTCAATGCATTGATAAGTGATATTCGTTGTATTTATTAACTTTGTGTTTAAAAAAAAATTTTGTTTTAAATATTCGCAAAATAATGTCTGCGAGCGTGTGACTACTGTAAGTTGCAACATTGTAAATAATTTTATATAAAAATAGAAAAAAAAAATTCAGCGAGAGAGGTGTTTTATCAACGCAAAAGACTTAGTGACTTTTTCATATTGCAAATTGCATAATATCAATTTTGAAATGAAAAAGGTAATATTTTTATTTTCACCACACAATGAAATGCGATACTTATTTTTTTTTAATTGAAAGTTTCGATTTGAAAGTTTAAAGAAGTTTTTCTTTTTGAAACTTAATTTTTCTCATTTCGAAATCGAATCGATTCAATTTGCCAAGTTGTCTGTTACCGATTTTAATATAGAGCCGGATAATATAAAGATAAATATTAATAATAAAAAGAATAGATGATTAAGAGAGAAAGAGATAAGAATTTAGTCGTAAAATATAAACGTATATTAAAAATGAATTTAATGTATGAAATTTGACCATTTCGCGATCAGATTTAATAAAAAAAATAAATGGAGACGTACAGTCTCAGAAAATGGAGACAGTTAAAAAATTTGTATTAAACAAAAGAATGAAAATCACTCTTAATTAATCTTATTATTTGATACCATATTTGTTACCATTGTGTATAAATTTAAAATGATAAATTATAAGGAAGCGTAATATTTACTATGGTAGATTGTAATAATTAGTTAATAAGGAATTTTTTGTACGCGACGTTGCGATCATCAGCCACGAGACACGTGTTCTTTGCTAATTCACATACATATTATAAATATATATATATAAATGCCGGTAGATTACCTCAGACAATTTCTTCGGAATCTGTAGTCCAAAGTTCCTACAGGCACACGCGATATATATATATATATACATATATATTTTTCCCATTTACAAAAAAAAATGAACCAAAATAAAAGTTTTTAATTGCAACATCAGTTGGAACTTTATTTACGTCCCTTCATTATTATTTTTTTTCTATTAATTTTTCCAAGCGGAAATTATTACAAACGGAAATTAATAGACCAATACCAATAATTTATGTTAACCTCACCTTTATCTGGACTAGTCGGTAGACAATCAACGTTTTCTGCATTTTCTCCTTCCTGTCTGTCAATCTGAAACAAAGAAAATAATTTTAAAATATTAGAAAACATTTTTTATTTAAAAATTCAGTGAACAAGTGTATTTCCGAACCGAAAGTCAACAATTGTTTTTGGACGAGTTTGCAAATGATCTCTGACGCTTACTCTGGTAACAAACTCAATTCTGATTGGTTGGGAAATATTACCATCATTATCGATCGGAAATAAACGTCCCAACCCTGACCAATGTTGTTATCACTTCAAAACCTTCGAAATAATTACTATAAAAATACGAAAGAAATACAAATTTTAAATACTAATTGAATTAATGTAGATATTCGAAAAATGACACAGTCACGTGATAATTTGACTGATTTGATTGCACTAGCAGAATCAGCTGGAATTCAAACATCGCCGGAAATATTTCGGTAAAAAGGAATTTTTAACATATATATAATTTAAAAGTGACAATATTAATAATGAACGAAAGATACAAAATTTAGTTGAAGACTTAAAAAATGAGATTAAATAATAGTAACAGTTTAATTGCTTCTGTTAAATATTCATTTTAAATAATTTTATGAAAACATAACCTCAAAAATTTTTTATAACCGTGTCAGTATAAAATATAAAATTGATTTTCTCTCTATTTTTTCCATAATGAGCAAAAATTTAATCTTATTTGCACCTGAAGAAAATTATTTTCTTCTATTAGAAAATTTATTACAAACGGAAATTAATTAACCATTACCAACTGTCACCTAGAGAAAATAAAAATACATATTAGATAAAAATATTCAAAATTTAAATCAAACACAAAATATTGAGAATTTAACTATTTTTTATATATATACAAAATACAAATTTTTTTCTTTTTGCAGGGTCCTGATGGAACTTTTAGCTCTTCAAGTATGCCCGGAAGATATTTATACGCTTCTTCGACAAATCAGCAGGGTCTCGTCGCAAAAGAGAAAAACTGCTCCACGTTCAACTCCAATGTAAATTAGAAAATAAAATAAAATATACATTTTAATTAATTTTACTTTTAAAATAAATTTATTTTTCCGTCAACTCGATTCCCTGTTTAGCTAAAATATTTGCCTTTTCGTTTCCATAAATTCCAGAGTGACTCATAACGTGAACCTGATGAATGTGAAATAATTGTATTTATTAAATATTATTATTATTGTTATTATATTATTATTAATATTATTATTATTATTATTGTTATTATTGTTATTATTAATAACATTATTGAATAATAATAGTTATAATAGAATTATTTACAAATAAAATTTAAGTTAGTAAAAATACTAAAATTTTTATTAAATTGTAATTAATTGAAAGTTATAATTATTTTTTTAAATTAATTACCCAAGAGACTTCAATCGAGGATAAAGCTTCGTCTAAGTCCATAAATTCTTCTTTATTAATAACTGGCTTTTTGGTCGCATTTTTCCATCCATTTGTTTTCCATTTAGGCATCCAGGCGGTCACGGATTGAACAACTAAATTTGAGTCAGTGAAAATTTTTAATTTTTTAACGCCAGCTTTTTTTGCTACTTTAATAGCTTTTGTTGCTGCGACAATTTCGGCAACATTGCATGTCGATCGTCCTAAAATTGGCTCGGAAATATTACTGCAAAAATAAAAAATTTTTTTAAATATATTATATATGTGTTTTTTTCTTTTTTTTTCAAAATAAAAAACCTACAGAGGATGATTTTCGCCAAACCAAACGCCAATTCCAGCTTTTGCTTTTTCATGATTCCCATTATATAGACACGAACCGTCTGTATAAACATTCACAAATCCATCTTTGTCAATGGTAAAATTTTTTTTACTTTTAGTTTCAGTCTGCAATGATAATAATGATTAATTGTTAATTTTTAATAATAATTTTTTCCAAAATCTAATTATAATTTATATGCAATCAAAAAATTGCGGTACTTTTTAGGTTATGTAGGATGAAAAAAAACTTACCGTTGCAAATTGTGGAATATTTTCTTCCTCAATTTTAAGTCCCTCGTTCTTCAAATTTGAGGAACAATTTTCAAAATTAACATTTGACAATAATCGTTGTCGTTGACAATAAGAAATATTTAATTGTTGAAAAAGACGATTTTGTAACCTAAAAATAAAACATTAAACAAGACATTCAAAAAGGAAACTAACAAGAGTTTTTTTTTAAATTAAAAATATTCTTTTACCTGGAAATCATGATGAAAATTAATTTTTCTTATATCCTTAAAAACAATTTTGAAGATGAATAATTTCCCTATAGGACAATTTTTCTTGGAAAGTTTCCGTTTAGCGCAAAAAATTTGTTCTCGATGTATTTTAGAGGTTATGTTTCATTTTTATTTTTAATCGCGTTTTTATTACAATCGGTAAATAAAATAGAAAGCAATTGTGTCGCAAATAAATTCATCAAATAGATAAAGAAAAGATAAAATTAAAAAGAAATAAGGTTAATAATTAATTAAAAAAGAGGAAAAAAAAATATTATAATTTAAAATACCGGCGGGATAATAGGGGAATAAGCAAAAACACCGGATCAGCTGTTCCAAGAAGTGAATTTCAAAGGGACGTTGCACGAGAATAAAGCAGAAACGTTCGCGCAGGCTAAAAATTTTGTCGGAATCGAATATAGAAAGATTTTTTTTTCTCTGTTCTTGCACGTGTAAAAATGGCGTCGCTTACGAGTGTACGATTTTTCGTGCGAAATACCGGCATTTTACGAAATTCCCGTCGTTGCTTAAACATTCTTCAAAATGAAATGACACACAAAATTCAAGAGAGATTCATTCACAATGCTACAAGGTGTTCACTGTCAATTCACAAGGTAACCTCTCTCTTATAATTTATCAACTAAACTTTTTTAATTCTCCTTTTGGTTACACTTTCATATTGAATATTGATTCGTGTATCTTTCAGGCAAAAATTGAAACAATAAGGAAAGTAAATTAATTAAAATTCTCAACTGTATTCTATGGGGTGGGTTTTTTTTTCTCCTGTTCTATCTAGGTCAAAAATAAAGTCTATTTGCAAAAAAAAGCACGTTATCAATTTCTTTTAATCTTCGCATATTACATAACTGAATAATCATTTCGTTTATTTGTCTATTAAGTGAAACATTCACGTTTTGTGTTGAATTTGTGTGTTTTAATTGAAATTTCCCATTTTTTTCGTATCATTTTTGTTGGATTTTTTTGATTTTCGATTTTCTTGGTTATAATTGGGAGAAAAAAAAGTTATTTTTATCAGTTTGACTAACGTCACGGAAGGGCTAAAAATTTTCATTTTTTGAAATTTAATGTTTAATTAATGATTATAATTATTAATTAATATAAAATATGATATA
>JUFY01022868.1:0-12452 GCA_001855655.1 Leptopilina clavipes | reverse complement strand
AACCTTGTCACTCGGGGGTTTTCGGGGTCGCTGATAACGAATTTGGAGTCAGATTTTCGAAATTCAAAATGGCGGATCCAAAATGGCGGACTATTTTTTTTATTTCATCAAATTTGCTTGAAACTTGATACTCGGGGATTTTCGGGGTCGCTGATTAAGAATATAATGTCAAATTTTCAAAATTCAAAATGTCGGAACCAATATGGCGGACTATTTTTTAATTTGGTCGGATTTGCTTCAAACTTGTCACTCGGGGGTTTTCGGGGTCGCTGATAACGAATTTGGAGTCAGATTTTCGAAATTCAAAATGGCGGATCCAAGATGGCGGACTTTTATTTTAATTTGTCCGGATTTGCTTTAAACTTGTCACTCGGGGGTTTTCGGGGTTGCTGATAACGAATTTGGAGTCAGATTTTCGAAATTCAAAATGGCGGATCCAATATGGCGGCCAATTTTTTTATTTCATCAGATTTGCTTGAAACTTAGTACCCGGGGGTTTTCGGGGACGCTGATAACGAATTCGTTGTCAAATTTAAAAAATTTTAAATAGCTGATCTAATTTTTACAAAAAATTCTATTACACTTATTGGAAGTGTATTACGGTTTATTACAGAAATATTTAATTATATTTAATTAAACGATATTTAATATCATCCTTGTTTGAAATGAGTAAATTTCCCTCGAACGTATTATATATGAAATTTCAAAACAAGCATTTACGGAAGTAAACATTTTATTGTCAATGAAATATTCGTGACAGAATTTTTTTATGACATATTATATAATATTTCCTGACAAAGTATTTTAGCCCTGAAGAACAGGAATTTTTTTTCTTCTTTTTCTTTTTCTTGATAACGTAATTGTTGCGTCGCATGACTATGGCAATTGCCAGTCAGACGTCAAAGTTAATCGATGATTGAATTGGACCTTTTGCCGGCGTGTGAAAGTACGCCGCCGTTTATTTCTCTATATACTGCGCGCGATATAATGCCATCGAGATTCGATGAATTCCGAAACGTTAAGAACAAGAATGCATCACGATTTTTCTTCTTCATCTCTTTCTCTCCCCTTTATAAACCGTTGCGCCCGTTCTTTCTCTTTCTCCTACTTTTTTTTCTTTCTTTTCTTTATTTCTTTCTTTCTCGGTTGCGTTCTTTATTTATATATTTTTTTTCGTTTTAGCCACTGTCGAATTCCAGGCGGCTCTGGTTCAAGTGAGTTCAAAGGGATTGAGAGAGTGAGTGAGAGAGACTATATATCACAGGGCTTATTTCCCTCTCTTTTTTTTCCATCACAACAATCTTATACGGAACAAAAAACACACAGGAAAAAATGAATGAATCTAAAACCGCAATGTTATCTCGTTTCATCCCTTAAAACTGAAAAATTAAAATTTCTAAAATTTGTTAGCTTTCTTGAAAAATAAACGTTGGAATAAATAAATAAAAATAAAAAGTAGGTACGAAGAATATATTAATCATATAATTAAAATTCAACCCCAACGATAATGGAACGCCATGAATAAACCTAGATTATTATTTATAATTTACATTTCATAGAATTTCATTAGAAGTTTCTTTCAGTAAAATTTTGATTTTTTCGAATTTTTATTCAAACGTTTTTAAATTAACCATAATTTCTACTTAATAGAATTTTTTATCTTATCAAATTTTTATATAATAGAATTTTCATTCAACGTAATTTCTATTTATAAAATTTTTTAATCAAAAGAATTCCTCAATAAGTAGAAATTAAGATTAATTTAAAATCTGTTAAATAAAAGTTTGAAAAATCAAAATTTGACTAAAAGAAAATTCTATGAAATATAAATTCTAATATGGCGGAACCAATATGGCGGACTATTTTTTAATTTGGTTGGATTTGCTTCAAACTTGTCACTCGGGGGTTTTCGGGGTCGCTTATAACGAATTTGGACTCAGATTTTCGAAATTCAAAATGGCGGATACAATATGGCGGACAATTTTTAAATTTCATCAGATTTGCTTGAAATTTGATACCTGGGGTTTTTTGGGGTCACTGATTAAGAAGATAAAGTCAAATTTTCGAAATCCAAAATGGCGGATGCAAGCTGACGAATCGAAAATTGTTAAAATCTGCGATAAAAACGAATTTAAAGGGTTTTTGGAGTCGTTGATAACGAATTCGCCATCTGATTTTTTAAATTCAAAATGGCGGATCCAATATGGCGGAAAATTTTTTTACTTCATCAGATTTACTTGAAACTTGATACTCGGGGGTATTCGGGGACGCTGATCACGAATATAAAGTCAAATTTTCAAAATTAAAAATGTCGGAACCAATATGGCGGACTATTTTTTAATTTGGTCGGATTTGCTTCAAACTTGTTACTCGGGGGTTTTCGGGGTCGCTGATAACGAATTTGGAGTCAGATTCTCAAAATTCAAAATGTCGGATTGAAAATTTTTAATTTTGATAAAACCGAAGGAAACTTTACACTTTTATTCAATTAAATAAGAATTTCATGACAGAAAAATTTTATTGAGTAGAAATTTGTGTTAATTTAAAATCGGTTGAATAGAAATTCAAAAAATTAAAATTTGACTGAAGGAAAATTGTACCTAATGAAATTCTTTATGAAATATAAATTCTAACAATAATGAATTTTAGCGCTTGATCATCATCATCTCGTCTCCAATAGAGGTAAATATTTGCCTTATTTTGTACAGAAAAAAAAAGAAAAGAAAAGAAAAAAAATTGGACTTGAGTTGGTTTTTGTGGAAATGCATGCAATCTGCATTGGCGTACATTCAAAGCGGAGAGGATCTTGGACGCGTGCATCGTATGAATACCAACGCCATGGTATCATCCTGTTGTTCACGCGAATTGGCCCACCTTTTTGTGGCGGAGCATGCGGCTGTAAACTCTCTTTCCATCTCCACTTATTTTCGCGCCCTCTTTCTCTCCTCGCCTCTCGCTCTCTCTCTCTCTATCTCTCTTTTATCCTCTCTCAGTGCACTTATTCTCTCTTCACTCTGATAAATTAGATCAACTTTCAGCTCATGAAGTTTACGGAGAACGTCTGCGGCTAAAACGAGTAGTCTACCACAGTCCACACACGCGAGATTCGACCTCAACAAACATCCGTTTAACATTGTTCACAATGCTCATGTGTATATATTTACGTCGTGACCATTGCTTTCATTTGTATTGACTTTTCCGTCTCTCCGTCTCTCTCTCTCTCACTCTCTTTCTCTCATTTTTTAACTGTTGATGACAAATAACATATAGTATCCCAAATAATACGGAATATTCCATTCACATTCCTGGAGTATTTCTTTCGAATCTTGAAAATATTCCTACGAAATTTTGAAAATATTCTTTTAGAAATTTGGAAAATATCAATTTTCTGCTGGAATATTAAAATATTCCATTGAAATATTTGAGGAATATTTTGGAAATATTCCATTGGAATTGCATGAGATTATGCCCCCCCCCCAAATAATACGGAATATTCCACTCAAATTCCTGGAATATTCCATTCGAAAATTGGGAATATTCTTTTAAAATCCTGAAAATATTTTTATGGAATATTCTAACCATATTCTAGGAATATTAAAATGTTTCAACTTTGGAATTTTTAAAGAAAAATAGGAATATTCCATTGGAATTGCATGAGATTATGTTCTCCCCCCAAATAATACGGAATATTCCATTCACATTCCTGGAATATTTCTTTCGAATCTTGAAAATATTCCTATGAAATTTTGAAAATATTTTTTTAGAAATTTGAAATATTCTATATCCATATTCTGCTGGAATGTTGAAATATTCCATTGAAATATTTTGGGAATATTTTGGAAATATTCCATTGGAATTGTATAAGATTATGCCCCCCCCCCCAATATAATACGGAATATTCCACTCACATTGCTGGAATATTCCATTCGAAAATTAGGAATATTATTTTACAATCTTGAAAATATTTCTATGGAATATTCTAACAATATTCTAGGAATATAAAAATGTTTCAACTTTGGAATTTTTAAAGGAAAATAGAAATATTCCATTGGAATTGCATGAGATTATGCTCCCCTCCAAATAATACGGAATATTCCACTCACATTCCTGGAATATTCCATTCGAAAATTGGGAATATTCTTTTAAAATCTTGAAAACAATATTCTAGGAATATTAAAATGTTTCAACTTTCGAATGTTCCTTTGGAATATTGTGGGAATATTCTATTGGAATTATACGATGTTACGCCCCCCCCAATAGCATATAATATTCTATTCACATTCGTGGAATATTCCATTGGGAACATTCCTTTGGATTTTTTGAAATATTTCATCAAAATATTGTAGGAATATTCCATAAACATTCCAGAAACAATATATTTGATTATTGAGAATATTCTTTCAAAAGATTGAAAATATTTCTAAGGCATATCCATATTGTAGGAATATTAAAATGTTTAAGTTTTAAGATGTTCCTTTGGAATAAAGTAGGAATATTTTGGGAATATTCCATTAGAATAATAGCACAGATTGCTCCATTCACATTCCTGGAATATTCCATTCGATCATTGGGAGTAATCTTTTGAAATTCTAAAAATATTTCTTTGGAATATTCTATAATATTCTGGGAATATCAAAATGTTTAAACTATGGAATATTCCTTTTGGAATAATGTAGGAATATTCCACTGAAATATTTTGGGAATATTTTGTTAGAATTATACCAGCTCTTGCATAGCGCGGAACATTTCATTAGAACATTAGGAAATATTCTTTTAAAATCTTGAAAATATTGCATTGGAATATTCTATTTATATTCTTGGAATATTAAAATATTTGACCTTTGCAATGTTTTATTGGAATAATGTTGGAATATTCCATTGGAATGATAAGAGTTCCCCCTCCCCTTTCCATAGCACATAATATTCCATTTACATTCTTGGAATATTCCATTGGAACATAGGAACAACAACCATTGGAACAACAAATATTCTTTTGAAATCTTGGAATTATTACTTTAAAATATTCCTTTAGAATAATTTAGAAATATTCTTACTTTGTGAACATTTTTATATTTTTGATAAAGTATTTGGTCGTTTTCAAAAACTTATGTATATATATATAAATAATTTATCTGCTTTCAAATGTGCCAGTTACAATTGGCTTATTTACAGTTAGAGTTTTTAAAGTGTTTATTTTGTTGCTTGTGTTGACTGCTGTTAATTTATGCGCTCTGTGCTTGCAGACTTGAATCTCATTCAGCAATAATAATAAACTGCAGGTCCATTTAGTTTGTAATTTGAATGGAAGATGATAACTAAGAATATTGTGTGAAATAAGTATCATCATCAAAATATATTTTTCAAAAAATCAAATTATTTGTCCTCTATTTTACTAGCTTAAAAAAAATTATTTATCTGTGTAAAATAATAGTTTTATCTTTTTATGGGAGAAAAAAAAATAATGGACATTATTTTTTCCTTTTTCGATAAAGTCTTTCCAAGAATGAAAAAAAAACCAATTTGACTTGCTTAAAACTAGTTTCTACTCAATTTTCTCGATAAAAAAATAGACTTTCAAAAAAATTAAATAACTGTTTCATCAAAGTGTAATGTTTTCAACACTTGACAAACATAATTAACTTAATAACATTAACAAACATAATATAACGAATCAGGAACTTGTCGACTAACAAATATAATAAAAAGAACCAGAGACTATTGAACAATCTGTGCAATAATATAAATATATAAATATATAAATATATCTGTGCAATAACTTTCACAGATTGTCATGCTGATAAAAATCTTTTTATTCTTCCGACATTGAATACTGTATACACGATACATTGTACACAGTGTTAAAATCAAGGGACAATAGTAAAATATAATAAAGAGTCATAATTAACTGCACAATAATATTTTTGTTTCCTGTTATACTCTTTCACTAATTGGCTTTCAAACTGCACTGAAAGAAATGTCGAACAATGCTATAAAAAGTAAATTGTTTTTTTTCATTCCTCTAAATATTCTTGGTTTTTATAACCAAACATAATATTAAAAAAATCTTCTCCAAGTTAATAAACGACAATTGACGAAAATAGTCGAAATTTTTAGGTTAAGAATCGGAATTGACACAAGAACAAGTACCAACCATGTAACATAAAACTATAGATATAATGGCGCCAAATTTAAAAATTCTTTTGACAGAAAATGATTATTTCATGAAAACAAATATAAATATTAAGAAATTGTCAATATATTTGGAATTTTTAAACCAGAATATTGAGTCGAATAATTATTTTCAACATGTAATTTAATATAATATAGAAAATAAATATAATTTTTAGGTTAGGAATCGGACTTGACACAAGAACAAGTACCAACCATGTAACACAAAACTGTAGATATAATGGTGCCAAATTTAAAAATTTTTTTGACAGAAAATGATTATTTTATGAAAACAAATATAAATATTAAGAAATTTTCAATATATTCGCAATTTTTAAACCACAATATTGAGTCAAATAATTATTTTCAACATGTAATTTAATATAATATAGAAAATAAATATAATTTTTAGGTTAGGAATCGGACTTGACACAAGAACAAGTACCAACCATGTAACACAAAACTGTAGATAATGGCGCCAAATTTCAAAATGTAATATTTTCTTTATAGTGTAACAGTGTTTCAAAGTGCTACCAATGTAAGAAAATAACAAACGAACATAACCTCCAATCTGACAGTTTTTCTATAATTGATCATTTGAACAATTTGAAGTAAATTTTGCTATTAACTCAATTTGGATACAAAACTTATAATGATACCCAAGAATAATGAGAAATTGATGATGGAATTTAAAAAATTAAGAGTAGGAATTTGTATGAAAAGAAAAATGTTCCTCCTGAGTACATAAAGTATATATATGTGAGAATCGAACTAACAAAGTTGTCCGTGTGTTTGGTAAATGGTAAGAAATCAAGAGATAGAGAAGTAGCTCGAAAAACACGTATATATATTATATACACTGCTATACAATGTAAGAGAATAAATGAGGGTCGAGTATGCGCCCTGTCTCTTTGGCGATCCCAGGCCTCGATTTGGTAGAATCAATTGTCAATCACTGAGCGTTTGCCGCATGGTAAAGAGAGAGAGAGAGAGAGAGACAGAGTGAGACGATATCATGACCAAAACGTCGTTGTACTTGGGAGCGTGGGTCGTGGGACAACATCGCTAAAGTCGGTACCGCCACTGACGTCTGACTCCAAATGAGAGAAGCGAGAACGACATTCCAGAACGTGAAATGCCTACCCGACTGCTTCTCAGCTTCTATAGACACACATACACACATACTTTGGTCGCCGAGAGCCACCAATGCCAAAACGCGATCCTTCTCCACCCATCTTTCCAGAAATCTCCAACAGTATACGTCATCATCAGGAATTAATTAGCTCAATCAACAACACTGACCTCAAAATAGAAATTTTATTTTTCAAATATTTTTTTTCTTCATTTTCCAACCAGGAATCAAAAAATTTTTTTTTGTATTTTTTGAAAATATCATGAGTATCTACTGATGATAAAAGTTGAAAAGAAATAGGATAAATTTCTATAATTAAAGAGGAATGGTACAAGTTAACATAACCTCAAAACTCCTTTAGGGTGATTCTACAATGGGATTAATGTAGATAGATTAATATAACTCTCCCATTATTTAGGGTGTTTCTGCAATAGGATCAATGTCAAAATACGAACATAACCTTAAAAAAGTTAAAAAATGGGCTCTATTCTACAATAGTATTAATTTAAAAAGGCAGACATAACCTAAAAATACAGAACAAAAAGAGCCCTCTTCCTTTTGGATGATTCTACAATCAGATTAATGTAAATAGATTAATATAAACTCAAAATAACGGTCAAAAGGTCCATTAACCCCTTTTAGGGTGATTCTACAATAGTATCAACGTAAAAATGCGAAAATAACCTTAAAATACAAAACTACCTAAAAAAAGGACTTTTTTCTCTTTTAAGGTCATTCTACAATAGAATTAATGTCGTCAAAAAGCAAACATAACCACAAAAATTAAGTTAAAAGTTACTTTAAAATTAAAGCCAAAAGTCTAAATTCAAAAAACGAACATAACCTCAAAACAAAAATTTGATTTTGTTTATCCCTCACTTTTCTTTGATTTCCAGACATAATTTAAAAATCTTTTTAAAATTAACTAATTAATAAAAATTTTTATTGTAACACTTACAAAATTAAATTATTTTAGATTCAATTTGGACTCTTTAATGCTGCTTTTTACACTAACATATTGTGATTCTTTGTAAAATTCAATTATTTACCAATCATTAAATTAAAATTCTTTAAAAATTCGTTTTCTTTAGAATCTCTAATAAAATTTTTTAACAAAATTAATTATTATTAATTCAATTTCACAAAATTTCAATTAATTTGATAATTCTTTAATAACATTTTTTTTAAATTCAAGTAAAAGTAAATTGTGATTTATTCTGCAAAAATTTCTAGGCGCCTTAAAACCGTATCTATTGACCTGTTTGCAAAGCATTTACGACATAATGTTTTGAATTTCTTGATACGAGTGAAAATAAATGCGAAGGTACTGTAGAACTTGGCGTCGTTTTATTGTTTCCTTTTTTGTACGTATGTAAAAGTTTTTAGGTTATGTACTGATATTTTAACCCCCCTCAAAAAGAGGTATTGAACTCTTGAAAAAATATACATAACGTTAAAACATTTCAGTTAATAATTCTATAAACAAGTTGAATAAATATTAGCCCAAGAGATTTTTACTCACTGTTAGTTTACTTTTATGTTTCATTAAATTTGAATTTCGCGCCAAAATAATCAGTTTAATTCAGTGACGCCTCCGCTAGATGTCAAGAAAACTCATCACTCATCATTGAGATGAAGTAGACTAGAAATAAGTATCAGTGACAGCAAGGTTCTACTATGTTCAGTTTCAGTTATATGCCGTAAATAGTAATTACTATATATTATTATTATTAAGAATAGTAAATAATAATTAATAATATAATAATTTATATTATTACTATTAATACAGTAAATTTTATTCTTAGTTAAAAATTAGTTTCGTATATGACTCGAGTCTTGAGATTTTTTCTCTCAGTAAATTTAAATTTCGCGCCAATATGATCAATTTAATTCAGTGACGCCTCCGCCAGGTGGCAAGAAAACTACTCGCGAGAGAGAGAGAGTATGTGAAATTCCCTTTGAGAATTCGAAATCGCAACATAACATCTGATATACTTTTATGGACAATCAGTCCTAAAGTTGAGAATTATTCACATAAATTCCACAACCACAATATATACACGTATGTAATGTGATAACAGTGTAGTTGAATTTTTGAAAAAAATATTATTGACACATACGTTATAACAAATATAATACTCAATAAAATAGATTATTTAAAAAAATAAAAATTGCTAAAAAGAAAAATAAATAAAGAATTAAACATATTTTTTTTTGACACGTGAAAAATTATTTTCCAATAAATCTTAAAATGAAGGTTTTTTATAATAATAATAACATGCAATAATAAAACCCTGAACATCGAAATGAGCTCCTTGAAAAATCGCCTTTTCTGTACAAAACTTTTCCAATTAGTGATGCCATTTCGGTTCTTAATAAGATCATAATTCCATATAAGGTAATTAAATATGTATAATTAATTAGGTACAAATTGCCATCGTTGACTTTTCTCATCAACAAGATCACGCTTCTTTATATATATATACAGTTTCCTTGTCGTTAAAAATTAAGGACATTACCCAAAAAGGGAACATTAAAAAAAGTTACATTAACAAAAAATTACAATTACAAAAATCACAGGTTAAAAGGCAAAAATAACTAAAGATTATAGGTCAAATTTCATAGATCAAGATAAGAAAATAACCTATAAATTTAAGTCACAATCCAAGATCAAAAGGTAAATATAAACTAAAAGATTACGTCAAAAGATCAAAATCATCTCAAAGTTTATGTCAAGGGGGGAACATAACCCATTAAAATTAGGTAGAATTTCAAGCTTATATTTAGGTTAAAATTTAGGTCAAAAGTCAAGAGAAAAATATAAAATCAATCATTAGGTTAAAACGACAAAATCGACTTAAATAAGTTAAGGTCAAGAGGAGAACATAACCAATAAATTAAGGTCAAAATCACAGGGCAAGAGGGAAAAATAAATACAAATATTAGGTCAAGAAAGGAACCTAACCTCTAAATTTAAGTCAAAAGATCAAAATCGCTTTAAAGTTTATATCAAAAGACTAAAATAACCTCAATATTTAGGTCAAGAAAGAAATCAAACTTCTAAATTTAGGTCAAAGTTTAGGGAAAAATAAATACAAATATTAGGTTAAAGAAAGTAACCTAACCTCTAAATTTAGGTCAAAAGATAAAAACGCTCTAAATTTTATATCAAAAGACTCAGATAACCTCAATATTTAGGTCAAGAAAGAAATCAAACTTCTAAATTTAGGTCAAAGTCCATAATCAAAAGGTAAAAATAAACTCAAATATTAGGTCAAGAAAGAAAACCAACCTCGAAATTTAGGTCAAAAGATCAAAATCGTCTCAAATTTTATGTCAAAAGACAAAAATAACCCCAATATTTAGGTTAAGAAAGGAATCCAACCTCTAAATTTAGGTCAAAGTCTAAGATCAAAAGGTAAATATAAACTCAAAGATTAGGTCAGAAAATCAAAATCGCCTCATGTTTATGTCAAAACTTTAAAATCGACTCCAAGTTAAGGTCAAGAGGAGAAAATAACCACTAAATTCAGGTCAAAATCAAAAGTCAAGAGGAAAATATAAACTCAGTCACTAGGTCAAAACGTTAAAATCGACTTTTAACCTTTTAAGGTTAAGAAGAAAAGATAATTACTAAATTTAGGTCAAAGTGGCAGGTCAAAAGGCAAATATAAACTCAAACATTAGATCACAATCGCCTCATAGTTTCTGCCAATAGGAAGAAACCTCTATTATTCGGTCAAACTCAAAGTTTAAATTAAGATTTAAATATAGGTCAAAGTCTAAGGTCAAAAGAAAAATATAAACGAAATTAGGTTACAATCACCTCAAATTTTTAGCCAAAAGAGGAACTTAAACACTAAATTCAGGTCAAACTCTCAGGTCAAGAGGCAAATATCAACTTAAAGGTTAGGTCAAATGATCAAAATTGCCTTAAAGTTTATGGAAAGTAGAAAAAAACCTCTAAAATTAGGTCAAAAAGGTTCAAAAAGTTTATAGTTCATGTCAAGAAGTAAACAACCTCTAATATTAGGTCAAATTTACAGGTAAAATATCTTTTAGAAATTTAGTTTAAAACCTCATATTTCAGGTCAAAAAGGAAATAAAATATCAAAAATGTAGGTCCAATGTTCTTATTATTACAGGTCAATAGACTATTATAGCCTCAAAATTAAAGTCAAGAGGCGAACATAACCTTGAAATTTTAGGTCAATATCATTTCAATACATCGAAAAAGCGTAAATCTGAATAGAAGATATTCTTAAATTCAGATTTACGTTTATTCGCTGTAGGGAACAAAACTCAAAATTTAGGTAAAAATCACAGATCAACAATTAAACGTAATCTCAAAATTTAGGTCAAGTCGTGAATATAATCAAACTTTATAATTTTAATTAATTAAATATTAATTTCTTTACGAAAATATTACGCGAAGTCTCAAAGTTTTATTTGTACTTAAATAAAACTTTCATTTCGAACAAATAAATATAGGTTTAGTGACTGAGACAAAAATACTTTTATTTAACTCAAATAATAATTATAATTGGTTCAAATTAAACATTTATCTGGATGTTATTAAAAAGGGGAAGGAGGAGAGGAAGTGGGGGTAGGGTTGGCGGGCAAAGCTCCGTATATATATACGTATACAATCAACTAAGCTCTAAATCTATAAAGTCTGTAGTGAGTTTAATTCGAATGGCCTTTGCCTTTGCAGTTCCTCGAATCGAATTCGCCTACGCTCAAATCAATGACTACTGTTGTTGTTGTCGTCGTTGTCAACAGGGTTTTTAAACTCGAGTATTTCTTTCTACGTAGAAACGATTAATGCAATCACCTTCATACGACCTCAGTGATAAAAGAAAAAGAAAAAAAAATATTAACGCCATTTTCTCTTTAACTCTTGTTATTAACAAATTATAGATATCCTGCAGATGCGACACGTCTAAGAACAATTTCATCTATCCTAATCATATACATACAAAAGAAAAACATATATATGTACAAAATGAAATCATTCTAATTACATGAAACAACCTCAATTGCATTTTAAAATCAAAGACAATAGGGGAGACCGGGGCGTAAAAGCTAAGGGGCGTAATAAATAATCGTAATTTATTTAAAAGTCCTAAGTCGAAATAATTTCACTCCCCAC
>JUFY01022867.1:0-11585 GCA_001855655.1 Leptopilina clavipes | reverse complement strand
TTGGAAAATACAGTTAATGCCTGGCGCAAAACTGGCCAGTATTGGCTAAGTACTGTAATTCTAAGTGGGTCAATGTTAGTTGTCGACGCTATTTTATTATGTAAATAATTTAGAATGAAAATTATGTTAAATATAGTTTGTACTGGTTCCATACTGGCGCAGTACTGGCTTTCCAATATTGAAAACTTTGGACAGTTCCAATACTGGCTCAGTACTGATCTGCCCTAATTGGAAATTTAAAACTGGTTCAATACTCGCTTTAATGCTGGTTCGGTACTTAATCCCCAATATTGAAAATTGGAACTGGCTCAATACTGGCTCAGTATTGTAAAGCAATAACGAAAATTTATGTTTGTTTTTTAATTGCTCATTACTGGATTAATACTGGCATTGATTTGCTAATACTGGAAACTTAAAACAGTTGCAATATTGGCTCAGTACTGGCTTTCCAATACTAAAAATTTAGAACAGTTCCAATACTGGCTCAGTACGTATCTGCCCTAATTAGAAATTTTAAACTGGTTGAATATTCGGTTTAGTACTGGCTCGGAGCTGATTTTCCAATACTAAAAATTGGAACTGGCTCAATACTGGCTCAGTATTGTAAAGCAATAATGAAAATTTATATTTGTTTTTTAATTGCTCATTACTGGATTAATACTGGCATTGATTTGCTAATACTGGAAACTTAAAACAGTTGCAATATTGGCTCAGAACTGGCTTTCCAATACTGAAAATTTAGAACAGTTCCAATACTGGCTCAGTACTGATCTGCCCAAATTGGAAATTTAAAACTGGTTCAATACTCGATTTAATGCTGGCTCGGTACTTAGTTCTCAATATTGAAAATTGGAACTGGCTCAATACTGGCTCAGTATTTGTAAGGCAATAATAAAAATTTATGTTTGTTTTTTAATTGCTCAATATTGGATTAATACTGGCATTGATTTGCTAATACTGGAAACTTAAAACAGTTGCAATATTGGCTCAGTCCTGGCTTTCCAATACTGAAAATTTAGAACAGTTCCAATACTGGCACAGTACTGATCTGCCCAAATTGGAAATTTAAAACTGGTTCAATATTCGGTTTAGTACTGGCTCGGTACTTAATTCCCAATATTGAAAATTGGAACTGGCTCAATACTGGCTCAGTATTTATAAGCCAATTCTGAATATTTATGCATGTTTTCCAATTGCGCAATACTGGCTTAATATTTCCAACACTGAAAATATATGTCATTGTTGTAGTACTGATTCGGTATAAATACCAATACTGGTTCAAGTCTTGGCAATAATGAAAGCACAATACTGCGCCAGTGGTGAAAGTTGTCGTAATAGTATGTAATTTCTGGTTGGAAATCCTTGTTGCTTGAGTAAATACACGTCGCGTGACACTGTTTGACTTGAATTTGTACACCCAAGTAGGAAGTCAGGAATATATCATTTAATTTACTTACCTACCCAAAAATAGTAAAATGAACGTTAACAGTGCAGTGACTGTTAATTACATTAATTGAGGCCTTAATTATTTCCACCCTACTTCCGACATTTTAGTTTAGTTTCTGTTCATTAAGTAAATTTTCCAACTCGCTCTTTTCCCTCCTACAATTCGCAATATGTTGTATTACAAACTTTATTTGCGTGCAAGTAAAATGAAACACAATTTCATCTAAATATTACCAACCAATTTTTATTATTACAAATAATTTCATTGTTTTTTTTTTTTTTTTGCTGAATAATAGTTTAATGTAGAAATCTGAAATTTTTTTCAACAAATAGGGTTTTGTCCCGATCGCAGATATATAGGGGAGACCGGGGCGTAAAAGCTAAGGGGCGTAATAAATAATTGTAATTTATTTAAAAGTCCTAAGTCGAAATAATTTCACTCCCCACTCAAGTTAATGTACTTGGTGTACTGCAAGTTTGTAGCAAGTTTCATTGATATTCATTCACAATTGTAGAAAATATAGTAGAAAAACTAATTTTGACACACCAAAGTAAATTTTAAACATTTTCATTATTTGTTATATTTTTTTCAAAAATAACTTTAAAAAATCAATCAATATCACGTTTTGAGCTCGAAACATTTATTTTTAAGGAACAATAGGAGATTTTTGATTAACACTTACTGTATTGATAAAAAATATCAAAATATTCGACAAGTACTCCCGGGACGTAATGGCTAGTATTGCCAGGGGCGTGATGGCTAGTGCATTTCTTATATGGATTATTGTAAAAAAAATAATTTTGCTTTGAAAACTATTTCAGAGATCAGAAAAGTATTTAAAAAATTGTAATTTAAGTGTTAATTATGAATGTGAATTTTATTCATTAAAATAAATTTATTATACAGTTTCTTACTTTGATTAAAGACTATTACTTTGATTAAAGACTATTTCGCAAAAAAATTAAAAGTTTTAGTTAAATATCGTTAATTTTCAATACTTTATATAATAAATTTAATGTACAAACCTTAATTAACAATATTTAGTTCAAATATTATAAAATTTGAACTTAAAAATAATAATTTTACTTATTAGCCATAACGCCCCGGCCTGGGGCGTATTGAATAGCTCTGCATTACTCCAGAAAAACCGTTCTAGAAAAAGAAGTAGGAGAGATATCGGGACGTTTTTTTTTTTAAAAGAAAGCTGAAATACTAGAGTAACTTTTCTGTGGGATAAACATTTAAATAATGTAAAAATGACGAAGTAAAATAACAAAGAGTAAAAAGTTAGCCACTACACCCCGGTCTCCCCTATACATGAGAAATAAGCATGAAGTAAAATCCAGAATAGTATTATTTTATAAGCACATAGGAATGTGGCCCTTCAGGTTTTGAATTAACGGATTTCCGTCGGAAATGGGAAAACAGCGGCATGCTTTTATGGTGAAAAAGAACTTTCATGAGAAGAAAAAAAATAGTAACTACATTTTCTCATAAATCTTCATATATATCCAGAACTTTTAAATTTATACCTATACACAACCTATGAATGCAATTCGCATATAATATTGGAAAGTAATAAAGAATGATCGTTAGTTTTTGTCTAGATGTCTAGAATTACTTAATTTCCATATTTTACTAAATTTAAAAAAATAATAATCTTTTTCATTAATTAACATTAAATAGAATTTTTTTTCAGTGCGATAAAACAAATACATCTCTTTTCAGTAAACTATTATTTTGTTTTTAACAATATTTCTACAATGGTAAATTAAAATCATTAGAATGTCTATAAAAAATAATAAAAAATTAAAGTTATACAAAATTTGCAATAATAAAATACATTTTTATATAGTTTGTAGCCCGAGGGTTATAGGTAACTATTTTCAGTCTATTTTCAGTCTCGTTTTTCAAAGATAAATTTACATACTCGTTAAAAAAATAAGTATATGGCTTTAAAAGGAGAATTTTAAAACAAACTTCTACATACCAGTGTAAATTAAAAAGCGTTGTAAAGAAAAATTTTAAATTCTAAAGAGATGCAACTAATAATGATTAATTATTAATGTAACCTAATGATAAAGGATGCGCTGAAATGTTTTTCTAAAAATTTTACAAAAGTCTTGTTTCTCTCCCTTTTTAAAGAAAGTAAATTCTTTTCGAACTTTGTAAAACATGCACACAAAAAACTCATTTACTTTTGTGCATCACCATAAAATTTGACTGTGGAATAATGCCTAAAATTTGACAAAAAGCAGAAACTTTTCTATATATAGTTGAGAAAATAAAAAGTAGAAAACATAAAAATGAACAAGAGAGTGCCATTTTAGTCTGTGCGACAGTTGACATTTTCTTGGAGAATTTCATCATCTTGCGGAACTAAGGTTATATCATCTAGGGGTTCTAAGCGTTTCGCTGATGGAAAGGCATCAGAGAGCTGAATCATGTTACTGAATATATGTATACAGTAGTAGGGTATTAGTATATTTTAAGCTTTACAAGGTATGCAATTACAACCTTACATTATTCTCGAAACCATTAACGTTTGATTAAACACATAATTAATAATTTCATCAATATAACTGTAATTTACGTTCTAAAAAGGAGATTCGCATACTTCTATAACATTAAAAAAAGCATTCATCTTCTATATTTCAAATCACTTTATTCTTTGTTTCCTTTCATATTTCCTCCTTTTTAAAATTCCGCTCTATTATATTTACATTATGTTTTGAATTTATGGTCACGATTATTTTAGATTTATTGCTCTATTTAAGCCTGAATAATTGTTCAAGATGCAAGCGTAATTAATCGACTGAAGTAAATTAATTTTCCAAGATGTCTGATTAAAAAGATAAATCAGAAAACTTTATTCGCAAAAAAAGTGAAGCAAAAATTCATAAAAAAAAACTTGGCAAAACTAATATTTACAAAAAATAATGCAAATTAAAAAATCATTTTTTTAAGAAATCTTAAAATTTCAAAAATTGGATCAGTTATTTCATAACCTATTTTTTTTAACTAGCACAAAATTTGCGCTTTAAACGGTTGTTCAAAAAGTTTTAATTTTCATGATATTTTTAACATTTTTACTAACTGTCGTTGCTAAAGAGTTAAATTTCAAAGAAGTCTTTTTAAAATATAAAAAAAAACTAGTGGCTTTTCAAGAATAAGATTCACTTGAGTTTTACTAGGTCAAAGATTTTTCTCTTACACAATTTAAAAAAATGTATCTCTTCAAATTTCACTCTTTCTAACCTAAATATCTTAAAATTTATTTCCTTCCGTTTTAATTTCAATGAAAAATAAAAAAAGCAATTTCAATTCTGGACAAAATAAATTTTTATCAGTTTTAGAAAACTTTTTATTAGTTTGCGTAAACGGAGAGAATGGAGAAAGGATGCAAAAAAGTAACCATAATGAACAACATCAATGAAGTTATCAATAGTGGGCTTTAAAATTCAGAGGTGAACACCTGCCCTAGTTACAAAAGCTCTCTCGGCATTAATCTCCCTTTGAGATATTCCGTCGGCGGATGCACTCTTACAATATTTTTTTTTAACGAACTCAGCATGGCATGTACTTGTCTGAATAAATTTTTTTTAATAAAAAGACTGTAGAACTTTCATTGTTTGAAAATTTTTTAAGTCGTGTACAGGATATGCATATATTTCAATCTGTAGATTCACGAAGAAAAAAGAATAAACAGAATTACATTCCCTTTGTGTGAAAAAAAAATTCTGATAATTCAAACTTTTTCTACAATAAAAGATTTTTAAAACCAATAATAATAAAAAACAGAAAATATCTGTTTTTATCCAGGAATAATAAAATTAAAATCAAATCAAAGTAAATTCGAAAATAACTATTATTTGTAAAAATATTATATTCAAGAGAAAAATAAAATGTAAACTTTTTTTTGCATATATATTATTCTTTTGTGTTGATCCAAAATAAAAATACAAGAATGAAAATTCAGAACTGTGAACCAATATCAGACCTCTTGTCTGACTAAAAGAGTATTTTCTACTAGAAAAGCCGTAAAGAACGTGTCTGACAAAATATACTGTTTTCTACTCGGACGGAATGACTTTTCAGTAGAAAACTAACTCAATGGTCAGACATTCATATAAAAATCAATTCTCCAAGCTTGTAAATATTTTTTTATTATTCCTCTCTCTCTCTCTCTCTTTGACAAATAGTATGTAATGCTTTATCTTATATATATTTTTTTACTTTAATCTTGAAATTCGAATCAAGTTTCTGCACTCTGAAAATTATATCTCGAATGATATAAAAGGGCTTTTGTATGCTCTACAGAATTTTTTCGTCTCGTAATAAATAAAATTTTCGATAAATTGCTTGAAAGGAATATCCTTGCCAAAAGAATGAATCGAACCGCAAACAGCGATAGAAAATTTTCTTTGAATTTAACTCTTGCACTATATATTGGTGGGACAAAGTCAAAGAAAATCTTGTCTAGCGCTACTTTGTTTCTTTTTATTTCTATTTCCCATCGTTTCCGCTTGTATTGAGTAACTTTGATTCAAAGAATTTTGTGAACGAGCAACAGGATATTTGTTATATAATGAACGAGGAATTATTCCAGACGTTTAGACAAGAAATTTATAATCTTTCTCTCCAATTGGGAATCGAGCCAAAAGTGTTTCAAAAACTGCGAGAGTATAAGTTTCAAATTAACTTATTCTTATTATCGCATATAAAAAAGTAAATTTGTCGAGTGCTTTTTTTGTATGATTTTAATTTGAATAATGCTATTCACTATTTTTAGAAAATAGTCGACTTTATACACATTATACAGACAAATTATAGATAATCTCAAGATTTTAAATTCAAATTTGAATCTATTTTAGCGAAGGAAAATATCGGGGTCAGTAATAAATTATATTACTCTTTAATATATGTATGCTTTTCCTTTGATAAACACCGGAAAAAATTTTGCAGCGCTTGTATTCGAAAATCGATCATTCATAACATCAGTGATTATATATATGTATACATTTGCTGACTGGACTCTTTCAACGTTAAATTCATTTAAGTTGGCGGTTTATTCAATTTCAATCATATATGCCAATTAATTAATCTCATGGAGATTTGTTATTTTTCTTTTTATTTAATGAAAAAATCTACTACAATAATTTTAAAAATTCAATTGTGGCACCTATTGAATATTTGTTGATTATTTCAAAGGTTTTGCGTGTTTTAATCTTTTTTATAGAGAGAAGAGAAAATTTATCAGAAATTATTTATCAATTCAGAGTAGAGTAAACTTGTGCAAAAAAATGCAGTATTAAAGCAAAAACTAAAATCGCCTTTAACATTTTATATATATTGTTATTTTATTATTTTTATATTCTTAAAAAAAAATATCCCAATAA
This sequence comes from Leptopilina clavipes, assembly GCA_001855655.1. Lineage (NCBI taxonomy): Eukaryota > Metazoa > Arthropoda > Insecta > Hymenoptera > Figitidae > Leptopilina > Leptopilina clavipes. Next base: position 4,739 of record JUFY01022867.1, on the reverse strand, counting down.
TAAAACTTTTCCGTTATTTTTTTTAAAACTAGAACATTGTGAATTTCCAGCGAGTATTTTTTCACATATTGAAGAAAAAGACGTTCTTTAAAAATAAAAATTTCTTTATGTAAAAATACTTAAATTTTGAAAATAAATTTCTTTCAGTATATTCAGTTTCGAATGCATTAATTTATTTCACCAGGACTTTCTTTTAAAAAAAGGGGATTTATTTTCAAAATATAAATGAAAAATGAAATTGCAATATATATGAAAGAAAGGAGAAGAAACAAAAACGAAACTAATTACTGCAAGCACGAGAATGTATTTTTTCTCTGGACTACAATGATTTCTTTTCACGAAATAAAATATAAAACACCGCACTTGAAGAATTTCACTTTGAAAAAGATCACGAATTGGTGTTAGGTAAATGAAAAAGTTTTCAGGAATTTCTCTCTATGTCGTAAAAGGTTGTCTACATTCGATATCTCTAATAATTACTCGACCTAACTTTCTTCACATGTCTGTAATAAATTTTCGACTCTCATGAGAAAGAAGAGCGGTGCGCATTTCTCGAGGCTAACTCGAAAGTAGTAAACCTTCGATCTAACATAAATTTCCAAATTGCGCTTTACCCTCTTAATAAGTTTCTCTTGCATTTTCCACCATTTTCGAAAATTTCTCAAACTAAATGAAATTTATTGGAAAATTTACTGATTACTACAGCATAGTAAAATAAGTAATTAATATAGTTCTTTATTATACAAGGTGCATTGAAAGTAAATTTAATATATGAAAATTCCCTGATGTTAAAATTAATTTCATTTTCAATAACGCTGTTCATTTGGAAATTATCTTTTAGAGAAGTTTAAAAGCTTTTCATCGTATCAATGTGAATAGTTAAAGTTAAAGGATTTCTCTCTCCCGAGCAGTGATGAAATTGCATTTGCAATAAATTATTTGCCATGGCGAGTTTCAGTATATTATAAAGCACAAGAGATGATGTTTCTGTAAAACCTCGATATCAGATATGTCGTACTTTTAAATTTTTTTATTTTTTAGTAATTTCAGTCGACAAAAAATATTTCAGAATTTACTAAATGGAAGTCTCGTTACAAAATATGCTGACGGACAAACGACACAAAAAGCTTTTTTATTCACAAAAGAGAAGAATTAAGAAACGATTCAAAAGTGCTTTTAGTCAATGTCACAAATAGAGAGCTAAAGAATGACAAAATAAATAAGTTCTTAATAAAATTGCATTCCAAAAAGGAAAACTTTAAATTTTTGCTCTTTCTTTTTAAAGAAACATCACAGTTTTATATTAATTTTCTACTTTAAATCCAACTGTAAGCAAAATGGTAAAATTTAAATAGCAAATATTTGCTATTTTCTCGAATGGAAAAAAGCTGCTGAATATGCAATTTGACGAAATTCCCTTTTCCAAAAAACAAATGTAACTTTTGCATCTTCTGCAAAAAAAAAAAAGAAAATGTAATATTTTACCCAGTAAATAGAAATAATCTTTCAAAAGTAAATAACAATTTATTTAGCACACATTATTTATTTGCCTTTACTGCTGTCCAAGGACAGATTATATTCTTTTATTTTAGTGGAACATATTCTGTACCAAAGACCCTTAAATGGTTCCCTCGAGGAAGACATATCAGAAGGCAGAAAAAATAAAATTATTTTCGTCAGACGTAAACTATTTTATTTTAATGAAACGTGATAAATTTGACATATATAAATATTTAATATTCAATCTTATGTTGCAATAAATATTCTGGAGATTGATGTCTTAATAAACTTTGTGATAATCGATTGCCTTGTAAAGGTTAAAAGGTGACCTGCCATTATAACTAGAACATCTTACTCACTGGTTTCAACTAAATGCGTTTCTAGTTAATTGACCAATTATGAAGACAATTTAGAAGTTAATGATGTACAGTGCATAAATTACACGAGTGTTATTGACACTAGCCATATAGGACATTAATCAATGCCAAATTTCACTTTAAGCTACAATTACGCAAACTTCGATCAAGTAAAAACTATCTTCCCTGACAGTTCATTATTGAACACCCATACACCACCAGAATTGCAACACTTGGGACAACGATTTATATGGTTACCACCTTCATTTCTCTACGTTTATAAATGGTTGTTTCAATTTACCTCCGTCAAGAAAAAACGTAGGTACAGTGGAAAAAATTCCCAACTGTGCTAAATATTGAATTCTAAATACTAAATACTAAATATTCGTCAATAATAACTAATAATTTTGAAACAAATGATTTCCAAAAATGAAAATTTTTAATCAATCTGTAACGAAAAATTTTTGATACGAAGTATATTTTCTTTTCCGTCATTAGGGAAGAAAACCACAATTCGAGGAACATTTTTCTTTTTGAGAGACTATAATCAAGATGATGGGAATAACTTTATCAAAGCCATACGCATAAAACTGTGGAAGCTATTTTTCACCAAGCTTCCACTTTTAGAAGAAGTATTTCTAGCATGGAAAGAAGCGATTAGAGTTTGCTGTTGAGAAATAATCTAGAGGGCGTGAGAAGACTTTTTTTACAACATTTCTTATGGCACACTACATATTTTTCTTTTCACCTGACACATTAAGTTGCTGAAAAATATCATTTCAAATTATCATCTCTGTTGTATTCATCTCATGACAATTAAATCAAACGATTCTTATCATTGATTTCATGAATATTTTAAAATTTAATTTCCTCCATGCTTTTCATTACTCGAATAATATAAGATGCAAAATCCAGCTGTTGCAATTCTCACGTTAAGGAATAATTAAGGTAGATATCTACTCTAGTTATGCTATCTTACTTCAGGGCTTTGTTATACACATCAAATGAATGTAGGTTGTTGTTGTTATTATTATTATTATTTATTATTACTTTGACACTTCATCTCATGATAATTTATTTGTGAAACATATAAAAAACCATAAAATATACATATGAATTCGTTCGAGTGAAATGAGAATTTCACAACTGAATTTTTAACGATATTCGATATAACTATTGATTGATAAATTGCTATAGGTTCTTTGTGGACTGGACGTTTACAATAAAAATGTATGGTGAATTTAACGAAAGGTTGATCAAACGCAAGTATAAAATCAATATCCTTTTACGATTTCTTCTATGTGATATGACTGGAATATTTCCTATGAAACAGAATTTTACCTTGAACATGTTCTAATATTTTTTATAAAGAGTTTTGAGAATATTTTAATCTCAACATTTTTTTTTTTATTCATTTCACAGTTATATTTTTTAGCTGTAATATTATTATTAATAATTAAATTTCTAATTAGCCGAGACAGAATTTTATTTTATTGATCCTAGAATAAGATCAATAAAATGAAAAAAAAAATTCTGTTTGGGCCAATTAGAAATTAAATCCCAGTCACATACTTAGTAATTGAAACTGATAAAGAAATTATATTTTCTGAATTTTTTTACAGATGATAAAATGCGTGTGATTAGTTTTAAATACAAGGTGAAGTAAGCTGTGTCTAATTAAAATTTATAATTTCACTTTTCATATGAAACCAAACATTGATTAAATTCCTATCTAGCGTGAACAGGATGAACTAAAGCCAAAATGGGTCAGACACGACTTCCCAATAATAGATAAGATACTTAATCATAGAATAAGCCGCTCATCAATTGCCTCAATATTGATTAACGCGCAATTAACAATACAATCACTGCGAAATCAATTCACAGAAAAATGCACAAAACGCCAAAACTGTTGCTCCTTCTTAATAAGCTGTGAATATATATGTATGTATTTTTTCATTAAAGAATGGAATACAATTTTAATAAAATTCACACGAAATGCAATGAATAAATTAATAAAATAAATATTAGAGTTAGTACTCGCTATGCCAGTTGATGTTAATTAATATTAGATTACACGATTTTGAATTCCGAGTGAAATTCAAATTTTACGGAATTACAAATGGAATGTTCAACATTGAAAACAAGATATATGTAAAACATACTAACTAATTTTGTTATTTTAACTAACAACAACAAAAAAATTTATTTTCAGTACCCGCGTGGAAAACGAACTATGGGGAGAATCAAGCAAACTATGGGCCAAATCTGTCAAACTATGGGCAAATATATATCATTGTTTAATGATTTTTTATTTAAAAAAATAAAATTAATTTTTTCGACTTAATGTTTTCCTACCAAAAAATAAAATTATTCAAAGAAAATAATTATACAGCGTATTATATATTTTAATAATTTATTACAATAATTCATATCAACTGTAATAAATGATTATTCAATTATATATCATTGTTTAATGATTATTTATTTAAAAAAATAAAATTAATTTTTTCGACTTAATGTTTTCCTACCAAAAAATAAAATTATTCAAATACAAAAATTATACAGCATATTATATACTTTAATAATTTATTACAATAATCCATATCAACTGTAATAAATGATTATTCAATTATATATCATTGTTTAATGATTTTTTATTTAAAAAAATAAAATTAATTTTTTCGACTTAATGTTTTCCTACCCAAAAATAAAATTATTCAAATAAAATAATTATACAGCATATTATATATTTTAATAATTTATTACAATAATTCATATCAACTGTAATAAATGATTATTCAATTATATATCATTGTTTAATGATTTTTTATTTAAAAAAATAAAATTAATTTTTTCGACTTAATGTTTTCCTACCAAAAA
>JUFY01022866.1:28042-58768 GCA_001855655.1 Leptopilina clavipes | reverse complement strand
TAAAAGTTTGTTTCAGTAAGCCATAAGTGTCCTAAATTTTGTAAGTTAAAAATCAGTAGTAAAAAACAGTTTTAGTCAGACTTAATTTTTTATTATTCACGAAAATTCATTCTAAGTAGTAAAAACAGTTTTAGTCAGACAAAGCTTTTGGTAACATTTTTATTAGTAGTAAAATACAGGAAAACATCAGACAAGACTTTCGGAGATTTTGATAATTGTTATTAGTAGTAAAAGTCAGTTTCAGTCAGACGAGAATTTTCCAAATATTGAATTATTGATAAATTCGGTATATTAGTACTTATAGTGAAAAGTAGTTTCTCTGAAACAATTCGTAGACGATTACAAATGTTCGCATACAGTATCAGTAGTAAATACCATTTCTAGTCAGACAAAAGGAATACTTCAATATTTGTTATCAGTAGTAAATGAAAGTTCAAGTCAGACACAAATTTTCTCTAATTTATCTAATTTTTAACACAAGTAGGAAAAAACAATTGTCAAACATTTTTTTTTTAGTGAATTTTACTAAAAGGAAATAAAATAATTTCCGGTAAAACATTTTTTGTAGTGAAAAATTCGATCAATAATAGGAAAAGAAATTGAAGATGAATTCAACATTAGACAGTGGATATGGGTTTAATTGTTGCGTACGTGCGCAAAATGTGACGAATGCGTGCTTCTAGGCACATTGCCAATTCGGTTGCTGATGTTGGAGAGAGCCTTGGGAGCAAGTGAATAAGTGACGATAAGTAGGTAGGTGGGTAGGTAGGTAGGTAGATAGATAGGTTGCTTGGATGATCGCTCGTTAAGCTTGGTGCGTTGACCCGTCGGCGTATTCACCGCCGAGAGAGACATCAAGTCAGCGAGAATCGTCGAGAGAAGTGTATATACATATAGACTCGTTGATTCGACGCAAAAAGCCACGGAAATGGACGATTTTTGCCGAACATACTATATATATATATATAGTTTGTTTGGCAAAAATCGTAAAAATATATATATATAGAGAGAGAGAGAAAGAGAGTTTGCGCTAGAATCAACGATCATCCATGATCGTGACTCTCGTAGTCAAGTTGGAATCATATGCCTGCCACTAGTTAATGGGACTCATACCCCTATCAGCCATGTTTCACCGCGAGGGACGCGAATCCAACCAATGACCGGCGAGATGAAAGGGAGTTCCCTGAGAATACGACTTTCTGCAATATATCTCAATGTCTAACCTTCAGAATGCAATTAGGACTTCCATTAAAATGTCCTTGGGCTATTTTTTTCCAGGCAAAATAATTTTTTTTTCTAATACCATTTTTCATCGTCTACAAATTTTCCCAGAAAAACTATTTTTCGCTATAAGTACTAATACCGAATTTATCAATAATTCAATATTTGGAAAAATTCCGTCTGACTGCAACTGACTTCTACTACTAATAACTCATATCAAAAATTCTGAAAGTGTTGTCTGACTCTTACTGTATTTTACTACTAATAGAAAATTTCTACTGTGACAACTATGTCTCACTGAAAATATTTACTACTAAAACAAATTTTACCAAAATCTTTGTCTGACTGAAACTGTTTTTTATTACTTAGAATTAATTTTCCTGAATAATGAAAAGTTAAGACTGACTTAAACTGTCATTTACTACGGATCAAAATATAAAATTATTTTTGAAAGTTATGACTGTCTGGAAATGATATTATAATAAATATTGAGGAATAGTAAAAAGTTAAGTCTGACTAAAACTGTCTTTTACTACTGATTTTTAATTTACAAAATTTAGGACACTTATGGCTTACTGAAACAAACTTTTACTAGTAATAGTAATTGTAACAAAAACCAAAATACAAGAAATTACTTTCTGTCTGACTAAAATCGCCTTATACTACTTGAAATGAAATTTTGACGTCTAACACTAATAATTACACCTTATCAAAAACTCTGAAAGGCTTGTCTGACTCTGACTGTCTTTTACTACAATTAGAAAATTTCTACTGTGACAACTATGTCTGACTGAAAATATTTACTACTAAAACGAATTTTACCATAATCCTTGTCTGACTGAAACTGTTTTCACTACTTAGAATTAATTTTCCAGAATAATGAAAAGTTAAGTAAACTGTCATTTACTACTAAGAGCAAGTATAAAAATATTTTTCAAAGTTATGACTGGTCTGGAAATTATTTTATAATAACTATTGAGAAATAGTAAAAAGTTATGTCTGACTAAAACTGTCTTTTACTACTGATTTTTTATTTATAAAATTTAAGACAACTGTGGCTTACTAAAACAAACTTTTACTACTAATAGCAATTGAACCAAAAACAAAATATAAAATAATCACTTATTGTCTGACTACAATCGTCTTATACTACTTAAAATGAAATTTTGAAACAATAATAAAAAGCTTAGTCTTACTTAAAATTTCATTCTGTACCAATTTCAAATATAAAGTAACAGTTACGTTTGACTTTCAATATCCAATACTACAAATAAAAATATTCTCAAAATTCTTGTCTGAATGAAAGCTTTTTTACTACTTGTGATGAAAATTCAGAAGTAATAAAGCGTTTCTGTTTTTACTTGTAATTTACTACTGAATTCAAACTTATAAAAATTTAAAACACTTCTGCCAGACTCCAACTGACTTTTACTAGTACTGATACCAATTTTTGAAAAATTTCAGAAAATTTTGGTCTGGTTGAAACTCTCTTTTACTACTTAAATCAAAATTTTAAAATAAAGAAACATTTTAGGCTGACTTAAACCGACATTTACTACTGATTCACCTTTCAAAATTTGCAAAAATCCTGGACAGTTTTGTCTGACTATAAATCGTATTCACTACTGATATTAATTTTTCCGAAATTCTCTAAATTCTTGTCTGACTAAAAGTGTTTTTACTACTTACAATAAAATTTCGAGAAAAATAAAACAAGTCTGATTTTAAATGTCATTTTTAATCGATTTTTTAATGATTATTTCAATATTATTATTATTATTGTAATGTAAAAGAAATAATTGCCCAGTATTTCTATTTCGAGGGGAAAAAAACATAAAAATACTGGAACATTTAAGTATGATTATTCTCTAAAAATAGAAAATGAACACAAATTTAAAAAAATGAAGTAAATTATAGAGAAATCACTTTTTCCTACTCTAGCTCTCAATTTCAAACAGAAATTTCACTCTTTTTACATAAATTTAGTGAAGTTTCACTCTTTCTCCTGCTCTACTTTTATTATTTCTTCTTCTCCCCGTTTTTTTTTAATTCTTCAATTGTTTTTCCAAAAAAATTTTTTTCTGTTTAATTCTATTTCTTGTTATTTTATTATCTTTATTATCTTATTTCCTTTATTTTTCTATTCTGAATTTTTTCGCATCACATTCAAAAAATTACAAGAAGATTCATACCCGATTGTTCTCAATTTCTATTTTTGAAATAAAATTATTCAGTCCACTTTTCATTACAAATTGCATTGGAATTTCACTCTTTTTGCTCTACTTTCAAAATTGAAATTTTATTCAAATTTTTTCACTTTTGAGAAACAGAATTTCACCTCTTTCGGTTTAAGTTTATGTCGTTAACAATTTTAAATGCAATTTTTTTTTCATTCTGTAATTCAGGGAATTTTTTAATCACTAGTTTTTAATTTTTGAATTCAAGAATGTAATCTAATTCTATAATTTCCTTTTCAATATCTTATCTCAATATTCCGTAATGAACTAATTAAGAGAATTTCCTTGTACTCTCTAAGTTTGAATTAGTAAAAATTTTAACTAATTTGAATAAGTGACTGACTTTTTGCTTTTGAATTAGTTAAAATTTACTAATATATTAGTAGAAAAATTTTTTTTTACTATTTATTAGTAAAATTTAACTAATTCTAAAGCAAAAGGTGAGTCACTAATTCAAATTAGTTAAAATTTTTACTAATTTAAATTTAGAGAGTAGATTTCCAGATTAGAAAAAAATTACTTTTGGCATAGTTGTGTGGGAGGATTTTACTTTCCTTGACGCTTTGTAAAAAAAAAATGAAACCCCAGAGGTAAAAGAAAACAAGTAATAATCAACAACGTTGGGGAAAGTGAAATCAGTGTCGGTGTATATATATATATATGTTCTTGTACACTTGGCTGTCGGGCGCGCAAATCGAAGGAGAGCCAAAGAGCGAATGCTCGATGCGGTCGAGAGGAGCAACAACGACGATAAACGACAGGAATTTCTCTATGCCTCGGGAAAACGCTATTAGCCATGGTAATAATAGTCAGCAACTCGTTAATGAGCTGTAAAGTTCAAAGTCTTAGAAAAATTTCAAGACAAAAAAAAATAATATATATATACATATGCGTCTTCTCATTTTCTCTCTCGCGTATACATTGGAATTCTTTAAAAGTAGCCATGGGATTTTTTTTCTGCCAATTACACGTCACACGTAAAGGAGGAGTTTCAATTTTCTTCCTGCAATCAATTTTTATCGATTAAATTATCTATTTTCGCTCATAAATTACGATTAAAAAAAATTTTCTAATCCTGAGACGAAATTTCAGACTCTCTCTCTCTACTCACTCGTCGGGTCAATAACACATATATGCGACTTTCTCATTGATTAATGCTTTATATCTCTATATACATTGTTTTGTTGTTGAAACTAAATAATAGACGCGAGAAAGTTTGTTATTTTAAAAGAAAGATTATTTTTTTCACATTTTAATTATGTAAAAATTTGTAATTTAAAAATGTTTTACATTTTCAAAAACGGGATGAAAAATTATAAACTATGAATAGAGGTTATAATAAGAAAATCAGAGAGAGAGAGAGAGAGAGAGAGAGAAATACAGAGAAGGAAAAGTTAGAGAAACTACTATCGAAAACTACTTTCTTGATGTAATAGGGCATCGGGTCTAAAAGGAATGCAGGAGAAAACACAAGTTTCACTTTCTGCAGTTTCTCACAATCTGTGACAAGATTTTACAATGGAAATTTGTGTTTCACAATTTCACTTATTTTATCGGCTATTTTACCTTTTTATTCTCATTATACTTTTTATTTTTCATTTATGTATTTTATTAATTATTTATTTTATTAATTTATTGATTTAGTTTGTAAATTTTAATCATTGTTTTTTTGTCGAAAAATAAAAAAACAAATAAAAAATAAAAATAATAAAAAATATTTTAAAAAATATACTGAAATATCGGTATATCGGTAATTGCTTCAATAATTATCGATCAATCAAACACTACTATTAATAATCGATTATTAACGACACATTTATTGTAATCGATTATTATCGTACATTGATCGATATATTTATTATGATCAATCATTATCGATACATTCATTTATATCGATTATTATCGATAGATTTATTAAGAATTAAGATCGATTAGTATTTATTATCGATATATTTATTATGATCGAATATTATCGATACAATTATTAAAATCGATTATTATCGACAGATTTATTATAATCGAGTATTATTATAGATACGTTATTATAATCGATTATTATCGATACATTAATTACAATTGATTATTAACGATACATTTATTGTGATCTATTAATATCGATCCACTTATTATAATCGATAATTATAGATATATTTATTATAATCGATTATTAATTATTATTTATTATAAAAATATTATAAAAATATACTGAAATATCGATATACATCGATTGTTATCGATATTTCGATAGGTCTACTATTATTGATTATTGTAAACTATTATTGATTAATCGATAATTGTAATTGCTTCGATAATTATCGATCAATCAAACACTACTATTAATAATCGATTATTAAAGACACATTTATTGTAATCGATTTTTATCGTACATTGATCGATATATTTATTATGATCAATTATTATCGATTATTTTCGATAGATTTATTAAGAGTTAAGATCGATTAGTATTTATTATCGAGATATTTATTATGATCGATTATCATCGATGTTTTTATAATCGATTATTATCGATACATTCATCATGATCGATACATTGTGTTTTATTTTGTGATACTGGTTGTTTTCGATATATCTATAATTCTTTTCTAGTAAAGATGATAACGAAATAACTGTATGTCAAAAACGTGAAAAAATTTTCAAGAATCAAAAAAAAGGACGATTTCTCTGACAAAATTTCACGTGCCCAATGAAGAAGACGGAGATGTTGTGTAAAGAGAATGTCAGAAAAAAAAGAAAGAAAGAAAGAAAAAAAAGGAAAAAAAGAAAATAAATTGACGAATTCATGGGAGTGTCGGTCGTTGTCCTGTCGATCTAGTAAAACTGGTACAGTGTCAAGGTGGCAGAGGCCCGTGACAGGCCTTGATCTCCAATTCAGGGGGGACCCTTTAAGTTTACCTCTCTCTTTCTTCACCAGTGGCTTTGCATCGGCAAACTGCGTATAAAGCACACGCCAATTTCGATGCTGATGAAACACAAGACTTTCACGTGTATACTTTCTTCTCTCCATCGAAGTTGTGTTTATATATATATATATATATATATGTATGACGCAAAATTGCGCTCATTCTCGTAAGTAAAAACATTTACTGACGTATAGCAGCGAATTTTCTTTTCTTCATTTTTCTTTTATACAATTTTTTTCTTCTTCTTCTTCTTCTTTTTTTTCATGAAGCAAAAGACCTGATTGCAATATCCGGAGAGAAAGGAGGCGTGCAATTGAGTATATGACCCATACGATCCAATTTTTCCCATCAGCTCATATGAAACAAAATCTGCCGGATGTCTTATTGGCCTTCGAGAATCATCGATCATTGATAAATATATATATAGAGTCCTTTCTCTCTAATGCAATAGACATAAATGTAGGTCTGTCATGCGAATGAATTTTCACTTGCATATGGATTGGAAATTCCCCTCTGCGTGATAATTGTGACAATATAGAGATAGAAAGTTGAATCGCGATGATTATAGTCGTTATATATTGAATGGCGAATAAGGGAGAAAATATTTTCAGTAATTAATGACGTATAAAAAAATACGCGTATATAGACGTTGAACATATATACAATACGGAAATCGATATTTATGTAACTAAAAGGCAGTGAGACAGGAAAGGAAGAAAATTTGTGATATTTCTTGATTCCGGCCTCTTCGAATGAGTCAGTAACATTTTTCATTGAATTTCTGATTCGACTCGCCATATAAACAGGAAGTAATTAATGTTGCATTGCTGTTTTAAAGCCACATTCACATATAAAATACATTGAGAGATATCATTTCGAAAATCTATCAATTCTCTTCTATTGATTCATTTTTTCCCGTTCATTGCTTTCTGTACAGTTTCACTCCACGGTACATTTTCTAATTTTCTTCCAATTTTTCTTCATAACAAATATAAAAATTAAATATTAAATAAATAATAATAATAATAATAAAATAATAATAATAATAATAAATAAAAAAAATAAAAAAAATAATAATAATAAATAATAAATTTTTTAATGTCGAGAGGCGCTAAACTCACCGTTTTTACAGGTGCGATTTAAAACACACACATTATGAAACGCAAAATCCAAAATATATATACAGATTTCAGATCACAGTAAACAGAGGGAAAAAAAAAGACAATTTCAATTGACATTTCCGCTTGATTCACTGTATGGTCTTTAATTAAATTTTTTAATGAAAAAAAATACGAATGTGTATGATTAAAGTCTCATTAAAATGCGTTTTATATAAGAAATATGAATACCTTTATTATAACGAAAAGATAATTCCTCCAAGGACTTCCTGCATTGCTAATAATAACACTTCAAGGAAGTGAAGTGTAAATACAAAGAGGCGGACGACTCGGGCAATGACTCGAGTCATACAGTCTACAATATTCGGAAGGACTGGCTTTACTATATAGACAAAAAAGCAAACGAATCACTCAACTCTATTTTAAAATTTTAAATATAATGTGAGTATTTTTTTCCAAAAGTTTTTGAAAAGCGGCTTTCGTTCCAGACGCAGTCAATATGATGAGCGCACGGTTATTCAATATTTAATCGATACTCTGTATCAATTTCACTGATTTTTTTTTGTTTAATTTAAAATTTAAATATATACAAAGTATTATTTAATTATTATATTAATATTCTATTATGTTAATATTCTATCATATTAATATTATATTTTTTTATTTTATTTTATTTTATTTTATTTATTTTATTTTATTTATTTTATTTACATTATATTAATATTATAAATTTATAATATATTGATATTATTTCATATTCATATTATATTCATATTATATTATACCTTAATCTTATCTTTTATTAATATTTATAATTTATATCATTTATATTATTCTGAGAAAAATGCTAAATAATGAAAAATAAATAATAAAATCTCTTCTGGAGAATGATGATCATGATGATGATGATAAAACACTTTCATGAAATTAATTACATGCTGATAAAAAGATGTTTCGTAATTACCAGGGATTTTTTCAGTACAGATGATGGAAAATTTATTTTCGACTTTTCCGTTATTCCAAACTTACTTTAAAATTTTTCTATAATTTCAATAATGGTCGTATCAGTTTTTTTCTTTACAATTTTGAGCAATTTTCGTTTCAATTAATCGTAACATCACTAATATTGATCGTATGAAATAAAATTAACTGTAATTGTAAATAGTCTCTTATTATTTATTAATAATAATCATTATAACACTTAATTAATGATAGAATCAATATAATAACAATTTATTAATCAAAAGCATCAATAAAAAATCTCTCGAGCATCAAAAAACAATTTAAATTAGTCATTAACAAATAAAAACAAAAATTAGATTAATGAACATTAATCGCAATCATTCGATGATAATCATTAATAACAATAAATTAATAATAGTCAGTAATAAAAATTTAATAATAATAATGACGTCTATTATAAATTCTGATAAAATAATTTCATCCAGAAAATCCTCAATAACTTAATGAATTTATTAATAATTATAATCATTAACAATTAATTGAGAATAGTATTTATTAACAATTAGATTCATAATTGTTAATCGCAATTGTTTAATAGTAATCATTAACAACACTTTATAAAAAATAATCATTAAAAACACTTAATCTATATTAATATTCGTTGTAAATTATTAATAATTATTAATAATAATAACACTAATTTAATAATAGTCAGTAATAACAATTTATTAATAACGTGTATTATAATATAATAATTTAATCCAATACACCCCGAGTAACTTAATGAATTAATTTATAATTATCATCAATAACAATTTATTGAAAATATTTAATATTAACAATTGGATCAATAATTATTAATCGTAATTGTTTAATAATAATCATTAACAAAATTTTATAAATAATAATCACTAACAACGCTTAATTAAAAATAATCATTCGTAATCGTGTTATTAATATAACACTTAATTAACAATAGTCAGTATTAACAATTTAATAATGATAATGACGTCAACATTTTATAAATAATAATCACTAACAACGCTTAATTAATAATAATCATTCGTAATCGTGTTATTAATATAACACTTAATTAATAATAGTCAGTAATAACAATTTAATATAATGATAATGACGTCTATCACACTAAAATAATTTAGTCCAGTATATCCTGAGTAACTTCATTAATTTGTTTATAATATTCATCAATAACAATTTATTGAAAATAGTCATTATTAACAATTAGAATAATAATTATTGATCGCAATTATTCAATTACATTTATTAATAACACTTTATTAATAATAATAACGTATAACAATTTATAAAATAAATTAATAACGACTGTAACAAGAGTCGTTATTAATAACAATTGATTAATAACAATTGATTAATGACAATTGATTAATAATAATTAATAACGAATATTTAATAACAATCGTTAAATAAAAAATATTAATTTCAATCATCAGGAATAATTCATTAATAATAATAAATTAATAGGAATTAATTGAAAGATTTCGATTCACTTCCTGGACAATGAAAAAAAAGGAAATTTAATTCAAGTGCAGAAGAACATGTTCTCTTGATGCGCAACAGTTGGGACATTGATTCTCGTAATCTGGTCCTGCGAGGAGTACCACGAAAATTATATTCAGCCCGAACGTTTCGACAGTCGAAACGACGGGTGTCGTTAACCTCCGCGGGTATCAGAATCGCGGTTGTGAAACAATTGTCCAATCTAGGCCTAGCCCTGGTACACCCACTGGAGTCTATTTTAACGCGGTAACATGTCCCTCCCGTAGGTTTGCGAATTGGGCGTTGGCCTTTCTTCTTTCCCCTCCTTTCCCCTTGTACCATTCCGAACACTCCTTGCCTCTATCCTTCTTTCTCTCTCTTTCTCTCTCTCTCTCTCTCTTCGTCCTCACTGTGCAGCTCGGAATGCCGTGCCATGTCCGAACATCCCAAACTTCTCCCCCTCCATCAACCCAAAGTTCATGACTCGTTTTTAGGCAACATCATCTACATGAAACATGTACTTTATGAGTCCTGAGAAAAGTACTTATCATACCGAAAGAAGAAAAGGGAAGTTGAATGATGAAAAAATACACGTAAGCCAGAGTTCATTAGTGGAGAAAAATAATCACCGCGGTAGTTTTCGTGGTGGAAGAGTATAAATGATAATTGACGATTGAAACAAGAGAGAAGGAGAGAAAAAACATAAGACAAAAGAAGAAGAAGAGGAGAACGTAAAACAGGAGAATAAGACTAAAGAAGAAGAAGAAGAAGAGAAGTTAAAACATGAAGAAAAAGGTATTAAAAGAGAGGAGAATAAAGAAAGAAGAGGAGAAAGACAGAAGAGGAGAAAGACAGAAGAGGAGAAAGACAGAAGAGAAGAAAGACAGAAGAGGAGAAAGACAGAAGAGAATAAGGATGGAAGAGGAGAAAAAGTTTAAACAAGAGAGAAAGATATAGGAAAAGAAAGAGGCGAAGGGAAGGAAGAGAAAGGAGAGATGAAGCTAAAGTCACAGAGGAGTATCTCTATAGTGATGAAGAGAGGAGAAGACGGTGGGGGGGGAGGGGTAAGGAGGAAGTTGATGCAGCATGCTGGGAGCTGTAAAAATTTCAAGGTACACGTGGATGGCCCGAAAAAGTCGTGTGTTGCAACCTTGCAGTAGCCCTTCTCTTTCCACTTCTTCTCATCTTCATCTTCATGGGGTCTTCACTGATTCCCATTGCACAAGGGGCCTTTTTGTTGAAAGACACTTGATGCAAGAAACTCTCGTGATTAAAGATCCGGATACTTATTAAAAAGAAAAAATGTATTTATCTGTCTGAGTCATTTTGATGCCTCCTCGAAGTTAATAGGTTTTTCTTTCGGGATAAAAATAGATTTGTAGCCTCCACTATATTGAACATGACTCTTTATATCTCTGTCTCTTTAATCATTATTTACTGTAACACAAAATTACAATTTACAACCGATTTGCGAGCATTTTTGATCAATTTTCCTCTAAATAGGAGAAAAAATCTTTTTTTGCTTTGTAAATTTATCTTTTTTTTTTTTGTCAATAATGAGCAAAATTGAGAAAGAAAGGTGATCTGATTATAATTACTCGGAATGTTTCGATAGTATATATATGTTAAATGTCGCATTTGCATTATAATTTATAAATATTTTGATTATGTAACAAGCAGTTCAAGAATACTTTCCATTTTTTATGTCAGTCTTATGGCTTATATCGTGGATTTTATACATAACTTTTGGTTGATTTTGATGTCATGCTTGATATAATGTCTGTATTTAAATGTTTAATGTCCACTTTTACTTCTTTTTTTTAATATATTAATCTTTTCAGCTCATGAAAAATTCAGAAAATCCACCGCATTTCACTATATAGATATATATAAATACCGCGATTGTATATGTTTATAAATAGACCTGATCATTTGCATATATGATCGTCTTCGAGCCGCTGGAAAAAGAGACTTGATGGCAGAAAAGTCTGATTCATCATCTTTAAATCAATATGCATTATTGAGGAGTTGTGTGTTAATTAAAATACATTCAGTTTTAAATATCAGTGTCAATATATATATATGTGAGAATGATATGGAGAAATGTAAATAGAAATGTTTATGAACCATAAATTCTTAATTGTCGATGAAGAACTAATTGCACGCATGAAAAATGCAAATTGTAAATTCAAATAGTTAATTATTCGTCACATTTTTTGGCATATTAATCATGTATGATTATAACAACAAAAGAACGACAACAAATTCTTCTTTTTAATTCTTTTTTGTTGCTGTTTTTTCCGTTGTTCGTTGTTGTTGTTGTTGTTCTGTGATTCTTCCTCTCGTTCTGCTTCTAATTTTTGTTCTTGTTTTACTTCTTCTTTTCTCATTGTTGTTCTTCTTTTATTCTATATTAATAGAAGAAGAACAACAACACGAAAAGAAGAAGAAGGAAAACAACAACGAACAATAGAAGAAAACAAACATCAGCAAAAAAAAGGATGAAAAAGAAGAAAGGCAACGAAACAACAAGATGAGGAAAGAACAACAATACAAAAAAAGAAGAAGAAGAAGAAGAAGTAGATTAGGAAAAAATGGAACACTAGGAACAAAAAACAACAACAAAAGATTTAGAACAAATAAGACAACAAGAAACATTAGTATAGAATCAAAACGAATCTAACGACAAGAAATTGAACAACAACAGGAAAAAAGAACAAAAAGATAAAGAAAAAAGATACAAAGTATAAAAACAAAAAGAAAATAAGAACAAGAGAGCAGTGACAATAACAGCAAATCGCAGGACAACAAGAAAAAAAGAAATATAATGAAAAACGACTCGATAAACAAGAAAAGAAGAATAAGAAAATAAGTGAAGAAGAACAAACAGAAGAATCAGAAAGAAAACAGAAGAGAAAGATCATCTTGATGAAAAAGTAAGTAGGTAAAGAAAATCGAGAAGAAGAACAAGAAGAAAATAAAAAAGAAGAAGAAGATAAAGAACAAGAAGAAAATCAAAAAGAAGAAGAAGATAATAAATAAGAAAAAATCAAGAAGAACAAGAAGAAAATCAAAAAGATGAAGAAAAAGGAGATGAATAGGAACAAGAAGATGAACAATATGAAGAAATCAAAAAGAAGAAAAAATGATTAACAAAAAGAAAATAAAGAAGAAGAATAAGAAGAACAAAAAAAGGAAATCAAGAAGTTAAAGAAAATGAATAACATGAAGAAAACCAAAAGAAGAAAAAGGACAAGAAGAGGATGAAGAAGAAAGAAGAAGATAAACAAGAAGAAGAACAAGATTAAAAAGAAAAAGATCATCAGGAAGAAGACTAAAAAAAGAAGAAAATAAGGAAAAAGACGAAAAATAAGGAAAAGAAGAACAAAAAGTACAACATCAGGAACACCAAGAGAAGAAGAAGATAATGGAGAACAATAACAAGAAAAATAAAAATTATTTTTCGAATATCTGATCATATAATATTTCTGATGTAATCCGTTTTCAGCTGTAGATTCTATATTATGAATTCAAATAATTTTGGTCGTTAGAAGAGTGTTCGAAAAAATGTTTTTTAATCTTGATCTTTAATACCATAATCAATAAATTAACTCGAGTCAGATAAATCCAATGTCCGCAATCCAAGATGCTGAATGTATATATTCTTTACCGTTAGACAACTTCTAGTCATATTTAGGGCATTCTGTATACATATGACTTCTTGCGTTCCGTTATAACTTTAATTTACGATGATTAGAAATACAGTATCAAAATATAAGTTTATCTGGAAAGGATCTATAAATTCGAGAAGAAGGAGGTATCACGTCCATGTTACATTAGCACCTAATGCATAAGCTGCAATTCAATTTCTTCTGGTTTCAACAAAAAGAAAAATAATAATAATTTCCTTTTATTTTCTCTTCCCTTTCTTTTTCTTCCTTATCTTCATATTTATCATCCTAGCAAATATTTATTAAATTCCTTTTTATTGTTTTTAATTTAATCGAAATAAATTCGATTTCTCAATGACGTGAAATTCAATGTAACACCTAAATAAAAATTTATTATAAACATAAGAAAATACCAAGAAGAAAAATTTTCAAAAATAAATTACACAATATGTATGAAATAAAAATTAATACTAAAAATAAACATTAAAAAAAAAATAAATTAAAGTTCATTCTGAATTTTAGAGAGAAAAAAAAAGATAAATTTTATTTTTTTGGGGAAAAATAAATTTAATTGTCAAAAGTTGTAATAAAATGTAAAAATTACGTTCGTGTAGATTCTAAAGTTATTTAATCTTAGGAAATTTATAGCTATTTAGAAAAGGGCTCACGCAGTCTATGGGATTACAGCAGAGCATATATACACGTTGTTACCTGAAGGAAGAAAAAATTCCTAAACATTTTCTAGTCCTTTTTCCATTACAATAAAAGTTAAATAAATTTTTATTGAATGCATGCTATTATGTTGAGTTTATTCAAAAATCTCATACTGCTCACGTGTAACTGTAGCCAATCTTTATGGACCAGTGTTAAAAAAAGGTCCCTTTAAATGGTCCACGTGTTAACAAATTCTAAAAGGTCATTGACTGCCCGAACCAATTTTTCTTTTGATAACGATTTTATCTACAATAAAAAACGACCGTATTAAAATGATTTGGTAATTGCTTTTAATTTTTTTTTTCGCTTCAGCGTATCTGGAAAGTATTATAATTTATTAGAAATTTACAATAAATAATAATTGATGATTAGTTTACTAATAATAGAACATTAGTTTACTAGTTCGATTGATTAAATAGTTCAATTGGTTTAGTAGTAAAATTGGCTTACTAGTTTCAATGGTTTACTAGTTCAATTGGTTTAGTAGTAAAATTGGCTTACTAGTTTCAATGGTTTACTAATTCAATTAGTGTAGTAGTAAAATTGGCTTACTAGTTTCAATGATTTACTAGTTCAATTGGTTTAGTAGTAAAATTAGCTTACTAGTTTCAATGATTTACTAGTTCAATTGGTTTAGTAGTAAAATTGGCTTACTAGTTTCAATGGTTTACTAGTTCAATTGGTTTAGTAGTAAAATTGGCTTACTAGTTTCAATGATTTACTAGTTCAATTGGTTTAGTAGTAAAATTGGCTTACTAGTTTCAATGGTTTACTAGTTCAATTAGTTAACTAGTTTTTCGTCATACTTTTTCGGATGATTTACTAGTTTAGTTAATTTAGTAATTATATTATTACTAGTTACGGTGTGTTTATTGGTTCAATTGGTACAACGTACAATTGGTTTATTAGTTTAATTAACTTACTAGTTTCAATGGTTTACTAGTTCTATTAGTTTACTAGTTTTTCGTTATACTTTTTCGGATGATTTACTAGTTTAGTTAATTTAGTAATTATATTATTACTAGTTTCAGTGTGTTTACTAGTTTAATTGGCTCAATTGGTTTACTATTTTTATTGGCTTACTAGTTTCAATGGTTTAACAGTTAAATTGGTTTACTAGTTTGATTGTTTTACTAGGTTAGTTAATTTAGTAATTACTAATTAGATTACTAGTATCATTGTGTTTACTAGTTCAATTGGTTCAATTGGCTTACTAGTTTCAACGGCATACTAGTTTCAATGGTTTACCAGTTCAATTTGTTTACTAGTTTTATTGTTTTACTAGTTCAAATGGTTTACTAGTTTAGATAAAGTAGTAACGAGTTCAGTGTGTTTACTAGTTTAATTGGCTCATTTGGTTTACTAGTTCAATTGCCTTACTAATTTCAATGGTTATGGTTTTAGTAGATCGATTAGTTTACTAGTTTTACTAGTATTTCTTTCTTTCTTTCTTTCTTTACTAATTTCTTTAATACCTTTATTTAAATAATTTTCTTTCTATTTTTTCTATAAAAATTCCTCCTTTTTCTTCCTTCTGTAAAAAAATTTTTTTTTAAATACAATTTTTGCAAAAAAATACATCATATTTGTCAGACAAGTATCCTCATTTTTTTTCGAAAAAAGGAGAACATCAAAACAAAGAAAGTGATAATCTGGTCAGTGTAGACTGAAGAAATGACGTGATGGGTCAAAAAGGAGGTCGATGACGTCTGCAAACTAGGAAATCAGCATATGGCACAAAAACCTGTGACTCAAAGTCGAAAGTCGTTTTTCCCCTACGACGACGTAAACATTTATATATATATATATATAAATAGTAGAATCTCGTAATTTCTCTTCTTCCTTCCTTTCTTTTTTTTTCTTGTTTTATTTCTCCTTTTAAAGAAGTGCACTGTGACATGTTGGTTAAAGCTTTAAAGGATTATATATATATACTTTACACGGATATGCCGTGTATCAAAAGGTATGTATACACTTGTTAAACTTCGCTTCAGCGAACTACCGAGTCATTGAACAAGTAGGTTTGCCGGCGGGTGCAAATGATAGCTTATGCAGTCGGAGATAATTTTTTTTTTTTCCTTCTTTTCTTCCTCTGTGGCCAGTGAGTGAGAGAGCGAGAGAAAGAGAGGTGAGCAAAACGAGCTCTATACCTACTTCTTTTCTTATACTCGCAAGCGTCTAAGGCTAACTGTATTTTGACTTTGTGGCCTGAATTGCGGTAACACAGTAACTGGCTCTGCGACACCCTGAATATAACGGGTCCCATCTTCGAAGGCACGTTAAAGGCCTTTAACTTGACTGGTGTACCCTATACCTATACCATATACCTATATATAGATTGTACAAGTACATAAAAGGCCTATAGGAGGTTCCGTATTATAGAGATATATACACACGTGGACCCGCCAATACTTATCCGCGTGATACGTCTTTCAATAACAAAAGAGGGTTGTCCTCAAAAAGTGCCGAGTATATAACTGGTCAGACATTCAAGGAAATAACGCTATCACAGTCACTCAAACTTTTCTGAACCAACGGGACATTCAAGACACTCATACACATACAACATATACACACAAAAAAAAATTGTCTTTTATTCGCCAGCTGTCCAGTGAAACATAAAAACATCACTCGAACGCAGCTCGTTCTTTTTAAATCATTCTCCAACAAGCCGACACTTCTTTTTTTTACATTAAAAAAAAAAACATCTTTGACCATATAGTTATTTATTATTTCTTGTTTGTATTTTTAATTCCTTTTTTATATTGATTTTTATTATTAATTTGTTTTCAATTTTACCAATTTTTTTCCCACGTTTGAGGAAAATTTTTTCAACAATAATAATTACACTGAAAAAAAATTTACTTGTTTCAAATAATGAATTACTTGACAATTATCAACTATCGAAATATTTATTTGTGTTAATTAAATGGTATTTGATTCAAGTACCGAAATTATTGAATTAATTACAATTTATTTGATTTGAATAGAAATTATTTGGTTAAAGTAATTATTTATTTGATAATAAGCAAGTAATATTTATTATTTGAAACAAATAAATTTTTTTTCAGTATAATTTGTTGTTTTAATTATTCATCAATATTTTTATACATTTTTACAGGGGTAGTGACAAATTGTACTGAAATATAATAATAATAATAATAATAATAATAATAATAATAATAATAATAACAATAATAATAATAATTTTCATTAAGAATTTACTTTTTTTTATTTGGATTTTGGAATTTGAGGAGGTACCATGAGGAGACCTTTGTAGACCTTGAAATGACTTCTAGAAAGGTTGAAGTAATCTCGAAAGACCTTGAACTGTTTTCCCTCTATTAGGATCCATGAAACAATCTTCTAAAAAAAAATTTATAATATCTGTAAAATATAAAAATACAGTAATTTAGAACATTAAAGAAAAGGAAATTAAATGCCCTTGAAATTGTTTACTTGTAAATTTATTGTTATTGTCAAATTAAATTTCTCGTTTGATTTAGAGAAAATAATGTTCAGTTTTAGTAATATACGTTTTTAATACGTTTTGAACTTTTTTGCCCTCCTTTTTTTTCTTGAAAAATATTTAATGTTTAATAAAATGCATTTTATTTGCTTTTTAAATAATTACCTGGAATTTAGTCCCCGCTGGTGGAATGATGTTATGTAAATGTTATTTAAAATCATTTCAAATATCAGATACTCAGCAAGTGACATTTGAAACAAGTTCCATTTGAATAAAAATAATTAAAAGCCTTTACATTGTATTATATATATAAAATGGAGTTTTAAACGGACAATTTGTTACTTTTTTTAGATGTTTTTCTCGTTTTTTATGATCTGTTATTTTTATTTTTAAACAATATATACGTTAAGTAAACGTTAATAATGTGATATTTTTCGTTTGTTACTTAATTTAAATCTGATATAATTTTTCTTAGATTTTAAATAGACTTTTATAGTGAATTTACTTCTTCTTGTGTATTTCTTTATGTTGTTGTTGTTGTACTACTTCGTTTTTATTTGGACTGAGAAGAGAAGAATAAGAAGAAAAACAAGAAAAGTGGAAAAAAATCTGAACTGAAACAAGAAACAAAAAGAAGAACAAGAACAAAAGGAACAAGCAACAATAAAAGTGAAGATAGAGACAAAGAAGGGGAAGTAAAGCGAGAAAACAAAACAAGAGGAACAAAAACAAGAACGAAAATCAGGATAAGAACAAATGAAAAAAAAACACGAACAAGAGGAACAGGGAGAAGCAAAATGTGAAGAGAAGCAAGAACAACATGAAGAGCACAAAAACAAGCTGAACAACAACAAAAACAATAAAAAAACAAGTAAAAGTAAATTTGATACAACTACATATTTAAATTATGACTTAAAAATTACATGAATTAAAAGTTGAGTAAAAAGTGAACATCGTATTAGAACGTTTATCATAGATAAAAAAAAATGAAATATTTCATTAAGTTGAGATTATTTAAAAATAAATAGAATAAATATATAACAGGTTCTCGTACCAGGCAAGCAATGTACACTTTCTAAGAAGTACAGCATGTTACGATTGAAATTATTAAATTAATATGTTCTTATCGCAATGACACATATTTCGTATGACTAATTAGAAACGTATGAATGACTTAAATAAATAATTTAAGGCTTGAAAAATTGTGTTCAACAGCATTATTATTTAATGCGATTAATTTTATAAACGAAAAACGTTAATATTATCATTCATTTTGATGTCATTCATTTATTTTGATGACAGAAATATTTTTATTCTTTTTAATTATTTAAAAATTCAAAGTTCCATTTGAGAAAATTTACATTAGAAAGAAAACAAAAAGAAAAAATAACATGAAGAACAAGAAGAAGAAGACCGACAACAAGAAAAAATACTGAAAAGAAGAACAAGAAGAAACAAGCAAGAAGAGAACAAATAAGATAAAGATAAAAAAGAAGAACAAGAAGAACATTAATTTAAGCAAGAGAAAAATAACATAAGGAACAACAAGAAGAAAGTAGAAGTATAACATCACAAGATCAACAAGAAAAATATCGAAATGAAAAATAAGAGTAGCAGAAAAGAACAAAAAGACCAACAACAGAATAAATAAACTAGTGCAAAAGCATAAACAGGAATAGGAACAATAAAATAATATTAGGAAGAACAACAATATCAACAAGAAGGGAACAACAACAGTAAGAATTGAACAACATGAAACAGATAAGAACGAAGAGAAGAACAAAAATAAAAAGGAAAACAATTACATTAAGAAGATAACAACAAGAGCAAAAAAAGATCAACAAGAAACGGATAAGAACTAAGTAAAAAACAAGAAGAAGAAGAAGAACAAGAACAAGAAGAACAGTAAGGATTAAAGAAGAAGGTGAAAAAGAATATGAAAAGAAGTACAACATAAAAGTGAGAACGTAAAGAAAAAATAATGAAGAACAAGAACAAGAACAAGAACAAGAACAAGAACAAGAACAAGAACAAGAACAAGAACAAGAACAAGAACAAGAACAAGAACAAGAACAAGAACAAGAACAAGAAGGATTAAAGAAGAAGGTGAAAAAGAATATGAAAAGAAGTACAACATACAAATGAGAACGTAAAGAAAAAATAATGAACAAGAACAAGAACAAGAAGAACAATAAGGATTAAAGAAGAAGGTGAAAAAGAATATGAAAAGAAGTACAACATACAAATGAGAACGTAAAGAAAAAATAATCAAGAACAAGAACAAGAACAAGAACAAGAACAAAAACAGTAGGGAAAAAAATAAGAAAAATTAAAAAACCAAGGAAACAATTAGAAGAACAAAAAGAATAGAACAACATCTAAAAAAGAAAAAGCAAAACGAATAAATAGTTAGTGGAACCAGAAGGTCTAGAACAATAGATTTAGCCGCCATAAAAGATGATAAAGAAGAAGAAGATTGAAAATGGCAAAACATCGTTTAAGAAGAATAAAGAAAAAAAAACATGCGATCACTGAAAAGTAGGATGTACCCACTCATTTCCACGGAGTTATACCTACGCAAATGAATTTTTCCCTCTGTCAAAGAGATAAGTATTGTAACAATGAACTGTTACAATGAAATCCCCCAAGTATTTAAACACACACATATAGATATGTTCCCACGTTCATTTCAGCATATTCGATATAAAATGAGAGTGTATGGGTGCGTTCATCCGCTGCATCGTAAGAGAAGGTACTGTTAGGTAAGGTGCCCACGAACCGTCTGTAGGTCGTAGGTGCGGGACGAGGTATTCGTCGCATCCGGAGATCGCCTTTGTGAAGACAGGAGGACCTTGGGCCTTAACCCACTCTTACTTAGAAAGGGACTAGTGGCATGACGCTTATCTCATTCTCTCTCGTCTCTTCTTAGTCTTCTTCACCTCTTCTTACTCTTCTCTTTTTCTTCCGCGTTCTCCAATGCAGAACAATCATTAACCAAACAATATATCCTCGGATTTTTCTCTCAATCATTCAAGAGACTGATATGCATTCAATGTGAGGGAAATATTATGTATCTTTAAAAAAAATTTAATTATTTTTATTATTTACTGGTTTAGAGCAAATGTTTATATTTGTCTTTTCTTCCTCCTGTAGATAAAAGATTATTATTATTATTATTATTATAAAGCAAAATTAAAAAAAATTAAAGATAGATGAAGAAGGATCAGCAACAAAAAAAAATTATTATTGTTACGAAAAATTAAAGAGGAACGAAGAAGGATCAAGAACAGAAAAAAATTATAATTATTATTAAGCAAAATTTAAAAAAAAGAGGATCAAAGAAGGATCAATAAGAACAAGAAAAATAATAATAATTATTATTTTTATTATTAATATTGTAATTATAAAATACATAATATTAAATATGTAATAGTTTTCCAAATTTGCTAATTATAATGAGCAAATAATTAATTATTATTTAGCTAGCAATGAATTTACTAAATGGAAACAATTGTAATATAATTATTACTTGGTAAAATTAGTACCTACAGTAATATAATTATAATTAACAGAATAAAAGAAAAGTCGATTGAAGTTGAAATTAAATAAATGGTCTTGCGACATAATAGGGAAACTGATTATGCTATATTGGAAATGAGAAGTAACTATATTGCATTTACCGGAACGAAGTGAAAACATGCGAGGACAAGTATAATCGTTATTTGCGAAAGTGTTTGCAAATGCTTATGGTATCTAATGAACGATCAACGCGATGGTATTGCGGAGCATGTTACACGCGACACTATTCACGTGTGGTCAAACATGTGATTTACACGGTGAAATTTATTTCCTTCGGAAACGTGTCGTTAATTTTATTAAAACAATAAAAATCACTCAAGACATATTTTACGTATAGGTAAAATTTCTAATCAAAAAGTTCCATTAAAAATACTTCTAAATTTTATTGATAAAAAATTTACATATTTTTTATTTATTTATTGACAATTATTTAAAAAAAAATTTCTATTTAGCATTATTTAAATTTTTAAGTAAAAAAATATTAATTAAGAACATTCGTTGAAAATTTAAACAAATTGAAAAATATTAATTAATAATCTGATTAATTTGTCACAATAAATTATTGAAAAATTTAAAAAACTATTAAAATTTATTACCTTCGAAAATTAATAAACTAATAGAATAAATAAACAGAAAAATAAATAATTAAATAAATAATTAAACAAACAGACTAATAAAGACAGACAACAAATAAATAAACAAGCAAATAAAAAAGTAAAAAACAAATAAATAAACAAATATGTAAGCTAACAAGCAAATAAATTAACAAACAATTTAAAAATTTTAAAAAATAAGGAAATAACTAAATAAAGAGAGAAGTGCATAATAAGTAAACAAATAATAAAAGAAAAAAATAAGTTAACCACAAATTTATTAACTACGAATAAACAAATTAATAAATAAAAATTAATTAAATTAATTAATAAATAAACAAATAAATAAATAGAAAAATATTTAAACAAATAAATAAGTTAACAAATAAGTAAAAAAAATCAATAGGTAAATACATAAAGAAGTAATTAAAGAAATGAACAAAAGAATAAACAAGTAAATAAATAAAAAAATAAATAGACAAGTAAATAAGTATATAAATTTATAATCAAATAAAAAAATTTATAATAATAACAAAAAACAAAGAATTATCATCTACTTTGAAAAAAATTTCGATTTTGACATGTAATGAAATATTCTTTTATATTTATAATATGAAAATTGTTAATAACTAAATGAATAAACATTGAAAACAAAAAACATTTCTGATTTAATGAGTTATTATATTTTTAAAATTAAAAAAAAATTTATAACAAAATAACATAATCACTTACTTCATATTTAGTTGTATTCCTCGTATTCACACAGGAAAAAATATTTTTCTTTTGATTCAAGAAAAAGGATTTTTAAATTTTAATTTTACTAACTCACAAGATGGAAATAAGAGTATTAATAACGCAACAAAAGCATGACACGTTTTTGCAATGTTATTGTTCTTGGATAAAGGGAGTAAGAAAAGTGGGGAATCCTGAATTACGTGAATAAAGAAAATCTTGTGTCCTTTTCCCTTGAACAGAGAGAATCAGTCTTATTCTATTTTCCATAAACAGAGAGAGAGAGATCAATCATCAAAACAAATTTTCCATCTCAAATATCTATTTTTCATTATTTTTCTTAAATCTAAACAAAATTGAACCTCATTAACCTTGTCCCTGTTATTAAAATGGTAATAATTCTTCCAGTGGTCTATTGTTCGTACACAGGACACAAAATTTCATACCGTATCTCTCTCTCTCTAATTATTCGAAATTGTATGTAGTTTTCTTTTATTTTCTACCTCTCTCCATTAGAAGCAAAACCTCTGTGTTTAAAAATTTAACACTCTCTTTTACATTCAGACTAATATAAGAATTTTTTTTTCAAAAAACATCTGCTCTTTTTCGCCCTTTTAATAATAAAGATTTTATAAACGGGTACATAAAAATAAATAAGAAAACATATAAATAATTATAAAAATAAATAAGAAGATAATAAAAGAAATAAATAAGTAAACAAAAAAAAGAAATATAGGAATAAATAATCATATAAATAATTACTTAGGCGGGTTTTCTCCACCAACATATGTTTTACAATGAAGGGGTTCGTTGAGAGAGAAAAATAATATAATAAATAATAAACAATAACATAATAAATAAATACTGAACTAAAGTAATAAGTTTAGGAAAAAAAATCATTCAGAAAATTTGAAATAATTTTTGACAGTTTTTTTGAAAAAATTGGCAATAGTAATAATAATTTCACGTTCTCCTGTTTGCGAGAAGAAAGTGAATATCAGTTGCCTCATCATCATAACACGTGAATAGATTGAATTTCACCAGAAGCTGTTATATGGGTTGCTCCTCGGCACACACACACGCACACACGTTTGAATGACAAAATGGACTTTATAATCCTTTCTAATTTTCTTCGTCCTTAATCTCCTTGGACAAGATTCCGCGACGTGGTTTGTGTGTGCGGCTGGGGCACGCTCACGTGCCATGGCACGCGACACGTGACTCGTACTTCACGGGTAGGCACGTGTTTCGCTTGCATTCAAAAGAAGAATCAGGATGCGGCTTGGCAGAGAGAGAAGAGAGGAAGGTGAAAGGGATCCGTCCTTCACAAACCCCTTTCACCCCTTTCTTTCAGATTCTTCTTCCTGCTGCCGCTTCTGCTGCTGCTGCTGCCTGTATCTCAAGTGGTACATTGCAGCTGGTTCTCGAAAAATAAAACTCTACAACCCTTTCCTTGCCAGGATTTTTAATCCTCCCCTTTTCCTACTCCTCCTCCTCCTTCTTTCTCATCTTCATCCAAAGATGGACCACCTTCCAAGATCTCACGATATCTCACATTGCATCGCGTTTCTGTTTCCGGAAAAAAAGGAACGCTCCGTCATTCGATATGAATGAAGGGCAGAATTCCATGATATTATTATTTTTCTCTCTCAACGAACCCCTTCATTGTAAAACATATGTTGGTGGAGAAAACCCGCCTACGTAATCTATGACTTGACTATGGTTTCCTCCAGCACTTGAAACTACTCCTCCGCGATGTTGTGGCTTTTGAGTCCGCTCTTCCTGAAACGATGGATTTTTTTTTTGATCCGGAAGTTCGGGGTTACTGACGTTTTTAGAAAAAGAATTTTTCACTCTTATGAAATGAGAAAAAAAAAGTGGGATGAACGGATATAGTCAAAAGCTGTGTTGAAGGTTTGAAAATAAAAAAAAAAAAAACAGCGAGAGAGATTTCTATGGGGAGGAGATGGGGCACGTGCTGCATCTTTGTGCCTATGATGAAATCTCTTGAAAATTCAATGCGATATTCATGCAGTTACATTTCACTTTGTCGGGGTGCAAATTGCATAAGGTTTTCTTCTTTTTTTTCATTATTCAGTGTACATAATCGAGTCGTAATCATCTGCTCGTAATATTTCTTAGGTAACAAGCCACAGGAACTTGTTTTGATTATTCATTTCCAAACGAAAGGGAATTCTATTTTTAAACGATGCATTATGTAAATCTCAACATATTTTGAGATCGATTTTTAAATATGAATTCTTACTATTATTATTAACAATGCAACATATTGTTAATATTGTTATTAAAATAATGGCTATGTATAACTTTTCTGAACGCAACATAACATTAACACGTCAGTGATACTTATACTCTCTCTACTCCATCTCGCATTTGAGCGAATTTTCCTGCCACCTAGGCGGGAATTTACCGAGTTACAATGGCGCGAAATTCAAATTGAAAACAACAAGAAAGTGTGTTTCACCCCCTGCCATTTCAAATCCACAAAGTAGAAAAATTTCCACTTGCAGCTGTTCGTCCTGATAAAAATTCTCGACACAAGGCGGGAAAAATATCCGAGAACAATAATTGACTGAACTTTATATTTGAATGCAACTCACTCAAAATTGAATCGGACTTTAGAAAAACTATAAATACAAATGAAATTTTCAATCCTTTTGGAACACATGCAGTGGACATTGGCGATATGAACAAAAGGAGAGGGAGCGAAAAATTCAACATATGACATTTTGAATGGAAAAATTGTTTCGTAAAGGGCTTGACCGCGGGTCACTGACGAGAAATGCAAAAAGAGACATCTATACGAAATCTCATTTCTTGGTAAAGAGTGAAATTCCTCGTTAATTGGCAATTAGGTGCATCGAATCGTGGCTCAGCTGTCACCATGGACGAATGCGCACTTGGCTGAAATTGTAAAAAGGGCACTCGAAAATGAGTGAGAAAAAGTGTCCACCGCCGCACTAATCCGCCGGTCAATAGGGATCACGAAATGGTCGACAACCCACTGGGGCGCGTGTGCGGCTAGTTTGCATTTTTCTTTTCTTAATTTGACGGACATCCGGGTGTATGGACATGTATACCACCAAGATAAGTGGAAAATGGTATTTTATGCTCTAAATCGCTTTTACACCCGTTCACTGTCTCGGAAAACGGCAGCTGTATATTACTCTTTTCCCTTTCCCGCAATTTTCCTACTTGTGATTATTTATTTTTTTATTATTATTTTCCAATTTTTGTTGTATTTTTACATTAGATATGTGACGCGCTCTAAGGAAAGGGACGTTAAAAGCAAACGATTTATAGGTTATGTTTGTCATACATTTATCTCAGTTAAAAGTTTTTTTAATTCTGTAAAATCGAAATCAGTTTTTATTGAATTTTTCAATTTAATGAAGACTCACATTAATGATTTCTAATTTGTATATTAATAGTTGACCCTTTTTCTATATTCTCGCTCGAAAAATTACAAACATAACCTAAAACTTTTTGCACATGGTACCTTTCTTCAGAGCGCGTCACAATTATCTATGTATATTTACACCGAAAAAAATTATTTAATTCAAATAACTAATAAATATTTACAAGAGACAAATAATTTTTATTTAAATCAAATAAACTAACTGCTGAAGCAAAAAGTAAGCCAAGATTTTACTGACAATTAGTTTCAACTAATTCAGAATTGGAGAGATTATAATTATCAATTTGTTGGCAATAATTATAAGAATAAAAATGTAAGTTTCTTTAAACATTAAATTTATTTCCTCATGAAAAAATGTTGTTTAATCAAATAACTATTTCTAGGTGAGAAATGATAATCCTGACGCAGGAGAATGTTATACGAGACAAAGAAGAATTAGCAATCTGGAGGAACATTTCAAAATTCCAAAGGTGACAGTCGTAGAGAACTATGCACATTTATTATAAAAACTATATATGAAAAAAAATGATCAATAACACGAATACCGTGGGGAAGAATATAAAGAAATAATAATAAAATAAAAAATACATATGTGAAATATATCGACTGCATAAATGCAATTTGCACTCGACTTGCACGCAGTTCAATTTTTTTTCTATCCACCTCTTTTTTCATCATATGTGCCTTTCCTCTTCTTCCTTTCTCCATCTCTTTCGTTTTCTCGCTTTTCTCTCTCTCTCTCTCTCTCTCTCTCTTTCTCTCTTTTTCTCTTTTTCTCTTTGCAACATCGACTCACTCGTGCTGACTACCGATGTTTTGAGAACAGTTACGTGGGAGTCTGGGTCACGAGGCGTGGCTTGTATGGGACACAACGACCACTGTCCCATAGAACCACAATCCCATTGGCCAAGAAACAGTGACGAAGCACGGCTAGAATAATTATGTAATCCTCAATACGATCGTGAACGCATAGGGTGACGACAGCCACCAAGAACCAAAGAGATCCTTGTGCCTGCTGCAAGCAATATATATGAAAACCAAAGTATGTCGTAACTCTTATGGAGTCTTTGAATTCTTCCTTCTTCACTGCTTTCAGTGCCAAATCATTTCTTTTCTCTCTTCATTCAATTTACTCGTTTATTTTCAAGTTTACTATTTTTCTCTCTCCTTTTTTCTCTATTATTTTTATTCCTTTTTTTATAATTTTTATTTTTTTATTTTTATTTATTTTTATTTTTTTATAATTACTTTCGACTATTCCCCTTCTTTTCTTCATGTAAAAAACTAATAAAAATGAAAAAAAAAAAAAATGAAAAAACTAATAAAAAAAATTTTTCAACCAAGAATAAAATTTATTTGATCAATAATAATAACAAGAGTAATAATAATAACAACATATAACTTTTCTGAACGTAAAATAATCTCTGTACGTGTCAGTGATACTTATACTCTCTTTACTCGATCTCGCTTTCGAGAGAATTTTCATGCCATCTGGGCGGGAATTCACAGAGTTATATTGGCGCGAAATTCAAGTTGAAAAAAAACAAGAAAGTAAATTACTTATAGATAAAAGCAATTCTGACTAGTAATATTCATTCAAATAGTAAAATTTGAAATTTTTTTCTATCTTGGGACAATATTGGCTAAATCTTGGTAGAACACTTTTCAAGGAATGGTCCAATATTACGCCAATTGCTTTACTCCTCGAAGGAGGGTTCATTTTTTCCCAAAATAATTCAAATCCAGAGAACGAGAGTAAACTTTTTTTACTCTAACATTTATTTCTTTCGTGTATATAAAAAAGAAAAATGTAATTGTTGCACGCAATAAAAAAAATGTACTATGTACTAAAAAAATATATTTTTAAATGAAATTGAATAAAGAATGAATAAAGACGAAATTGTAGTTGAACCAACGTTGAATATATATTCAACGTTGGTTCAACTACAATTTCGTCTTGAAAATTTAAAAATAATCTCTATTTTTAGCACGATTTAAGCACATATTAAGGCAAGCCTAATGCCCCAGTAACGGTTTTGGTAATTTTTTTGTTCCAAGAGGACCGCTATTTATGAATAAATTTTTCTCTTAAAGTTGAATTAGCAATTCAAATAATTAGATATGTCAATGTGAAAAAGAAACGGGACCGCGTTTTTTTAGACAGGTGGAAAAGACGTTAATTTGAAGAATCGTTAAAGCGGTATATGTATTGTTGCGTGTATATATGTGTGTGTCCGCGTGCCATAATATTGGACAAGTTTTATGACTCGGTACCGCGAGCATCAAGACAATAATGATGAACGGTTATATATACACAGCGATGACTTTTTGACCTAAATTCATCATTTAATGATTTGTGCCCCGTTGGGCGTTTACTGGAGGCCTTGACCGTGGTCATTTCATTGTCGATCACATGGCGTTAAAGTGTGTGTGTGTGTATATAGTGTTCTTGACCGATCGTGGAACGACTCTATGCTACTCGCGCCTTTCTGGGACTATTATGTCGGCCGTCCCCAGCTGTGTGATTCCGACTCTATTCGCACCTTTCTATCGCGTATTTGCGCTATCATTCTAGGAACGTCGCTATAAAATACCGACTCGCATTTTAATACCGGCATAAATGTTACCTGGCACTTGTAAATAACGATTACTCGCGGCTTCTTGGCAACAACTCGCTTACTGACATTATTGTCTTTTTATCACTCCTATATATATAAATTTTCCGAAAATTTATTTCACTCAACATTCACTTACCCTCGCAAGATTTATTTAATCGCAAAATGTTCCTTTTTCTTTCAAAAACTTACGAAAAAAAATTTTTTTATTATTAAATTTTGATTCAGTTGGGATTTTGAAGAAAAATTGAATTCTCTTTGTTGAGGATTTGAAAGACACTAAAAAGGCAAATATTTCCTCTTTTATAAAGTATATATATACGATGAGTGAAAAAAAGTTGGAACCATTGTCATCAACCTTGTAATTTGAGGAGGGTCCGACACAGAACCCGAAATTTAGGACGAAAATGAGGGTTACGGTGGTGAAAAAAAATTGAGATAGAAAAAAAAACCAATGAGAGAAGAGGTGGTACCGTATGATTTTGGACGAGACTGACGACGACAACGCAAGATGCTGATGATGAAACCGGGTGGGTCCAGTACGCAGGATGCGGCAATTTTTTTGCTCCCGCGATTTTACTGTTTTTTTACCTTGTATTTCTCTTTCGGAAATGCATAACGGTATCTTCGTCTATAGATCTCTTCAGATAGAGGAGAATTTTTTTTCATTGGGTTCAAGATGTGAATTCTAAATTGAGTGGCTTTTTTTTCTTTTTTTGGATGCAGTGTGGGCAAAATACGTAAATTGTTTTGGAGAAAGTAGGTAATTATTGCTATTTTTCCATTAAATAGAGTACGAAAAATGGGATACTTCTCTTTAAGAAAATAAATATCGAAAAAAGTGTAGAAGGAGATAGGAAATGAGTATAAAAAGGGAAGAGAAACGAGCGTAAGAAAAAGGAAAGGAGTATCAAAAAAATAGGGGAAAAGAGTATTAAGAAAATAGTGGAAAAGAATATCGAAAAAATAATCTTTTCACATAAAAAGTATAGGAAAGAAGTGGAAAAAGAGTGTCAGACAAATATGGAAAAGGAGTATTAAAGAGCTAAAAAAATGATATTAAAGGAGAATTTAAAAGAAGGAAAGGAAAGAGTAGGAAAAATAGAAAGGAAGGTCAAAAAAATAAGGGAAAGGAATATAGGAAAATAAAGAAAAGGAGTATGAATAAAATATAAAAAGATATAAAGGAATTTAAATATAAAGAGAGGAAAAGAGTATCAAATAATAAACAAAGGATCAAGAAACTTTTATGGGAGATACAAAAGGAGTAACAAAAAAAAGGAGGGGGGGATGTCAAAAAGTATAAAAAAGAGAAACGAAAGGAGTATAAAAAATGTAGGAAAAGAGTTTCAAAAAAGTATAAATAAAGAGAAGCAAAAGGAGTGTCAAAGAGGAACAAAAAGAGTATCAAAAAGGAGAGAAGGGAGTATAAAAAATAAAGGAAAGGAGTATCGAGAAAGTATAAAAAGAGAATCGAAAGGAGAATGAAAAAGGAGGGAAAGGAGTATGAAAAAAGAGAGAAAGGAGTATGAAAAAGGAGAGAAAGGAGTATGAAAAAAGAGAGAAAGGAGTATCAAAAAAGAGAGAAAAGAGTATCAAAAATGAGAGAAGGGAGTATAAAAATAAAGGAAAGGAGTATCAAGGAAGTATAAAAAAAGAAACAAAAGGAGTATTAAAAAGGAGAGAGAGGAGTATGAAAAAAGAGAGAAAGGAGTTTTAAAAAGGGAGAAAAGAGTATCAAAAAGGTGAAAAGGGAGTATAAAAAATAAAGGAAAGGATTATAAAGAAAGTATAAAAAGAGAAACAAAAGGAGTATTAAAAAGGAGAGAGAGGAGTATGAAAAAAGAGAGAAAAGAGTATCAAAAAGGAGAGAAGGGAGTATAAAAAACAAAGGAAAGGAGTATCAAGGAAGTATAAAAAAAGAAACAAAAGGAGT
>JUFY01022866.1:18462-27870 GCA_001855655.1 Leptopilina clavipes | reverse complement strand
TTTTTTTTTTTTTTTTTTTTGATGATGATATTGAAGTATAATTTCTTCAGCATTTGCTCTCGGGTGAAGGACCGCTCTTGAATCATTCCGCGTCTCAGCTGAGGGACCGGCCAAGTCAGCTGACTGATTCTTGTCCGCGAGGGTCAAGTATCCCTCCCACTCTTACCTCTTTCTTTTCGCCTTGACTCTCCTCAGCCACTCACTGACTCTTTCCTCTTTCTCTCTTTTTCTTCAGTATCAAAGTCAATAGCAAATCTCACAAGATATTTCCAATTTTATCCGAATCCGGTTTTTTTTCTTTCTTTCTTTTTGTTATATTCTCTCCTCTAAAAAGTTTTTTGGGAAGAGAATTAAAAAAAAGGGGATTTGCAATTAAAATGAGTATTTAACTTTATAAGTAAAATAAAGAAAGTAAAAGAAAAAAAAATTAATCAAATAATTAACTATATGGAAACTTATGGTGAGGGATAGAATATTTTTTGTCTTAGATCAAAAAATTTGAATTGGAAAATATATTGTTAAAGTGTGAAAAATTGGAATTTTTCAAAAATGACTTTTCTTTATTTTCTGTATAAGTAAACTGAAACAAAATGCATTTTG
Source organism: Leptopilina clavipes (assembly GCA_001855655.1). Lineage (NCBI taxonomy): Eukaryota > Metazoa > Arthropoda > Insecta > Hymenoptera > Figitidae > Leptopilina > Leptopilina clavipes. The sequence goes on along the minus strand of JUFY01022866.1, from coordinate 27,270 downwards.
TTTTGCATTTAATATATTCTGACGTATGGAGCGAGAGAGAAGAAGACACGTTCGATGTCCTCGACTCGCTGTTTACAAATAGAGCCATGAATGCACTCAAGTGAGTGCTATAGATGAAGAAAAGAAGAGTGCCATTGCCAAGAGCAGTATATACCTCAAACCATATATAACTAAAGACAAACGCATAACTGTATAGACTCTTGTGCAATATTATTTCACTTTTTACCAAAAAAAAATCTTTTTTTTTGCAGGGAATTATAATAGTTTTGAGAATTCCCACACACACACACACACACACAGTCGCAATCATCATAATTTCTTCAACGTAAGAAACGAATATTTCTCTAACGCCGTTATCAAATCTCGTATTAATTTATTCCTAGGACTTTGGCTTTCTAACTTATTCAAGAATGTGGTCCTTTCAAACGACTCTCATTTGATTGTTTTCTTTTTTTCTGATGACAATCAAAAAGAGTCTTTAAAAAGTGTCTAAAAAAAATGATTCAGCACCAAAGGAAGATTTATACCATGTTTGAAATTTTTTAAAATTAATTTTTCTCAAGAAATTTCATCTTTAGGCACAATTTTTTATTCGCTTGTGTTACTGTTAATTTTATTTTTTATTTATTATTATTATTCATTTTTTATTTGGATATTTATTTATAGTAATATACGAGCTTTCAAAAAACCTTACCTTTCGTACTTAATTATTATGAAAACGAAAGAAAATGAATATATTTTATTATTAACAATAATGAGATAATAATTATAACAAATATATAACTATATATAATTTATGACTGTATGGAATTTTTTAAATATAATATAATCCATACGGGTCATTGATACTTATACCGAGTTGATTCCATCTCGATTACGAGTGAGTTCTCCTGCCATCTAGGCGGAAATTTAGAGAATAATAATGGCGCGAAATTCAAATTGTCCTAAACGTAACTCTCGCTAATTCATTTCAAAATTTTTCTGCCCTTCAATTATTTTCTCTCAAAAATTCACTAGACTGGAAAATTTTACTTTTCTCAAAATTATACCTGAGCTATTAATTTTCAATTTTTCGTTAAAATTCATTTAACAGAAAAATTTGCCTCATTTTACTATTTAAATACTTTACAACTATTTATGATGGTTATAAATTCTTGTGAGAAACGTTTAAACAAAACTTTTTATTAACAATTTTGCTAGTAAATGTACTTCAAAAAGAAAAAAAAAACCCCAGTAAGAATTAATTGTTCTTTCGAGTGAAACGAAATTTACAGCAAAAATTGCCGATGAATTCCATTACTGATCCATCCAAATATTCCTCCACTATATATGTATATATATACACATTCAGTTGGCGACTCGCGATCGCTGAACTTCCACCTTGAAAAATTCTCAAGGTGAGGAGAAACTCTCAAGATTAAGTGGTGTATCGCAAATATCTTGACGTAACGAGGTGTGCCCATTGATGTTGGGATCGTTTGTAAAAGAAGAAAATAATAAAAGCTCATTGCAATGGCGTAACAGAGGAACGAGGTTGACTTTCTCGCGTCATTAAGAAACTAAAGTCAGCTGACCCGAGAGCGATTGCGATTTATCTTGAGGTCGGAACCCATGTGTCCCGGAAAGGGACACGCGATCTGAACTCGACACAAGTATATAGAAGAAAAGATAAAGAAGAAGAAGAAGAAGAAGAAGAATCGGTAGGCGATACGGGAGCGAGGGTGGTTGGAGGGTTCGGTGGGACGTGGATGCAGAGGAGGTGGGACATGGAGGGACAGGGGGACCAGGGGAGGGAAGTTCGTATCGCGGATGGCGATGGCAGAGTCAATGTCCTTAGCGCTCGCACTGGGTCACGGCGAGTTGCGGCCAACGACCCAAGCTCCTCTTTACTTTGCACAGAAACTCTCTTGCTCCTTGTATACTGGGTGCCCCGCGAATCCGATAGACCTTTACTCCACCTTCTCTGATTTCTTCTTCTTCTTCTTCTTCATCTTTCTCTTCATTTTCGTCATCATCATCATCATCATCATCTTCTTCTTTATCCTCTTCTTCTTCTTCTTTTTCTTTTTCTCCATGGTCCAAAATTAACTCTCTTTATCTTCTAAATCACCATTCCTGAAAAGAATTTTGCTCTAAGGCATTAGTTTCGCGTTTGCTTCCTGGAGTTATACCAACAGTAAATTCTCTCCCACATTCTCTACCTTCTCGACAAGATCTCAAGACAAGACCACTCACGTCCATTTATTTCCTTTCTTATTTTTTTTCTCCTTTTTTTTATTATTATTATTATTTATCCGATTTCATTTATATTTCCCTCTTCCCTATCTTCTTTTCGGTCACTCTTACCATTGAGTGATGAGACCGAGAACTATGGATGATGAATCGAAATGTTAATTTCGTTTTTAAGTGAAAGATTTGTAAATTTTGGTCAAAAAAAAAAAATACGAATTCTTTTACTTATTATCGAAATTTCAGTCAGACGCCGTGTATATAAAAGGCGGGCACCTGATCGCAAGAAGGCAAAATCCTTCCCGACTCACGGAGCAACTAAAGATCTTGTTTCGTCTTCTGATGTTACCTCCTGAAAAAAAGTGTAGTACTCCTCTACCTGGCTATTACTTTATCATTGACATTCCTTGATTGCTGGTTCATCGCTTTATTTGGTAAATTAAAATTGCAACCATTCCCACAAGGGGAATTATTTGCAAAACCATGATTCATTCCACCTACAATGTTCCTTTTCTGCCTTTGCAGAAATTACAGACTTTACACTGTATAATATGCAATTATAATATACTTACGTTAAAATGGTCATGAAAATTCAGAGAATTGCTATTGCTATATATTGTAAATATCCCTTCCAAAATTTACATTTCTTCATTACTTACTTTCTGAACTCGAGAATCCAAAATGTAATACTTCTCTTTACGTGGTAATCTTCTTACATCATTGCCTTATATACCGAGTGTTCTGTCGGTACAGAATTTCTGACGTTCACTTCCCCGGCAGCGAATTGTACATTCACCTTGAGTCCGTTGCAGGAAAAGACTTTTGGTGACCTGTAAAAATTGAATTACAAAAGGCGAAGAGAATTTTACGATAGGGATACATAAGTGAAGTAATCGAATACGCAAGAAGAGGATTATTTTCAAAATGTTCAAAAGTAGTGGAAAAAGAAACTATGGGAAAAGTGGTATCAGTGAAGAAAGAAGGAGATGTAATAAATGAGAGACAATGGTGAAGAAAGAGAATAAAAAAAAAGAAAAAGCATGAGAAGATAATTTTTCACTGTATTCTTCCACTGTATAATAATAATAATAATAATAATAATAATAATAATAATAATAATAATAATAATAATAATAATAATAATAATAATAATAATAATTCACTTTTTATGATTTTTCATATATAAGAAAAAAGCAGTGAAGAAAGAATAAATGGAATTAAAAAAAGACGATGAAGAAAGATGCAAAAGAGAAAAAAAGGAAGGAATGCAGTGAAGAAAGATAAAAAATTTCGTGTAATAAATAAACAGTAATAATGAAGAAATAGAATAAAAAGAAATGTCACTGAAGAAAGAGAAATGATATATAACTTAATAAAGAAGAAATGAAGAACGAGAAAAAGGAATATACATAACAAGGCAATAGATAAAGTTCAAGAAAGAAGAAATACAATTAAAAACAACAATAAACACAGCTTTTCATTCTACTTCTATAAATTTTATTTCATTAATCCTGTAAATTCTAATTCTATAAAAGAATTAAAAAGAAACATCGCTGAAGAAAGATAAAATGAAGATATTGAAATAAAAAAAGTAACAAAGAAGGAAATAATTCAGAACGGCCCCTGAAGAAATAAATATATATAACTAAACCAAATTTACAGTGAAGAAAGGAGAAATAACATATTGAAGGAAGAAGAAGTATAAAAAAAGATACACTTATACAGACAGATGCAGAATTGGAGAAAAAAGTAAAAAGAAAAAAGTAAGGAAGAAATAAGAAATACCACTGAAGAAAAAAAGAGATATACTAAATAAAAATTAATAGTCAAGGAAGTAAAAAAATAATAAAGAGGCAACACTGAAGAAAGAGGAAAGAGAAACATATATAACTAGATAGAAAACAATGATAAACAAATATGTAGTAAAAGAACAAACAATAACTGGAAAATAAAAAAATGCGGTAACAATCAAGGAAGACAAAAAAACACTGAAGAAAGAGGCAAAGGGAAACGTATATATTTATAAGTAAACAAGAAAGCAGTAACGAAAGAAGTAAAAAATTAATAAAAAAAAGAAACAGTGAAGAAAGGGGAAGTAAGAACAACTAACTGAACAAACGGTAACAATGAAGAAATAGAATAAAAAAGAAACATCACTGAAGAAAGAGGAAAGAAGAACTACATCAAGAAAGAAAAAATAAATAATTAAATCTAAACAACCAATGCAGAAAGTGAAATTTAATAAAAAGAACCAACACTGAAGAAAGAAGAACTACAACCAAAGCGAAAGTAACAATAAAGGAAAATTACAAGAAACGACAATGAAGAAAGAATAACATAAACAAATTAAAAATAAATTCAATTCAAATTCAATATACAAAAATATAAATAAATTATTATACGAAATGTAATAAAAAAAGCAAAATTAGAAATAGAAAAGAAACAACACTGAAGTAATAAGCGAAAAAGAAGAAATATAAAAAGAAATGTAATAAATTATAAGAAGCGATAAAAATTTGAAAAAAGCGAAATAGAAAATAATCGAATTAAAACAAAGGAAAAAGGCAAGTGTAAAAAAATAAAAAATCATAATGAATTCTTCAAGAAAACATTATTTCCCCCTCGAGAAAGAGTTGGAGATTGAAAGAAGAAGCCATTTGACTGGACATTAGATTTACAGAGATGGTTAATCGCATTTTCGTATAGCTCAAGTATCCGCAAGTCGATTTGAAAGATGCTTTGATGGTGCGCAGACAAGTTTAGTCGTAAATTTCTTTTGCCTTTGGTATTCGTTTGTCATACAGGATTAAATCGAAAACTCATCGCGGCACACACGACGTGTATTTCACGAAAATGTCCCTCGTAGTTGTCTTTTGCCTCTATATAAAAGAATATAAAAAAAAACTGAAAAAAAGAATCAAGTTTCTTCTTCTTATTGTTATTCACCACTTATTCCAATCAACATTTATCAACACAGGCTCTCGAAAAAAGAACTTCGCCACTGTTCAAAAACCATGAAGCGAATATTAAACACTTTCTTGCTATTTCATGGTGCAAAAATTAAGAAATTACTTCTGTGCTAATTGAAGAAATTGGTTTTTTAAAGTTTATCTAAGGTAAAATGTAAAGTGAAATGATTCGGAATATGAGATGTATTTGTTATGAGCGAAAAGTGTAAAATAGAAAATCTCTGAATGATTTGGTTTGTTATTCGAGGCGAATGAATTTATTCCCACTGGCGAAGACAACGTTAAGGCGATTTTTTGTCTGAGCAATTTTGTATAAACTTAGTAGTGAACTCTTGTGTTCGATAACAGTTTCAACATATACTAACAATTCTTGGTTACTTTTTGTCAATCACTTACACAATAATTTTCCTTTCTTACAATGAATGTGAGAAAATTCTTTCTTTCCATATATTGAAATTCAAAATATTCGTCGTGTCATTTCCAGCATTTATATCGAGTGCCTGACTCGGCTCCAACTAGCGCCAGATTCAAAATGTCTTTAACAACTTTTTCAAGCTCCCAGGAGTGTTTCATTTCAATTAAAGTATAAAGTCGTAATGTAAATTTACCACTACGACCTTTATACGGAGAACAAGTCATATAACCAGTCTGTTGCATCCATTAATATGCCTTGAATTGGTCGATTGGAATGCAAAAGATTTTTCCGATTGGCTAATTTTTGTATAATGCCCTTATACAATGGGCCTTCGTTGTTTATTCAATTTATTTCCAATTTATTGCAATTTCATCCATTTTTTATTTTCTAAAGGAAAATAAAAATTATCCCACTACGAGTATTACTATTTATTGCTCATCGTTGTCGTGGCTGAATATTGGTCCAACTCTTGTTGAGAATATTGCCAACTCTCAACCAATATAGACCCAAGATTCCAAAAACTAATGTTAATCAAAAAAGAAAATTAATATCATTTTGTAAAAACTATTATTTCAGCTTCATTTCGTTTGTGAGCAAAGAGTTCTTCCACCATCTGTCGGACAGTTACATAGTCATAATGGCGCGAAATTCAAATCGAATAAAATTGACCCTTTATGAAAATTGTACATTTTTCAATGGGTCGAATAAAATTGTACATTTTTCAATGGGTTGTTAATATATTTACTGTAATAATCATTTAATGGGAAGCTTATATAATAAAAAGAAGAATTCTTTAAATAGAGGAAAGAAGAGAGAGAGAGAAAGACAGGAGAGATGATAAGATTTCACAGTTATACTAAAGCTGCAAAAAAATATAACGCTAGGGAAACTGGTACAGGTTCAAGTTTGCGTATTTGGGACACGGAACAGGAAAAGATCCTGGCGAGCGAATGGGAGGAGAAATCAGATTTGCGGTGAGCGGGATGCGACCTGAGCTAAACTCATGGTATCTGACTAGAATGAGAGAGGGTGGGAGTGTAAGGGAAGGGGTAAAAGAGGAAGAGAATGGAGAACTGCTGGACCGAAATTGTACCGCAACCAGGCCACATTCAAAACCGTTATATCCTTGTTCTGGTGCCTCATGTCGCAATCGAAGGCCCATTTTTTTAAAGGGCTCTTGGCCTCTTGTTCAAACTGACACATGCCATTATTAATATTTTTCTTCTTCTCTAGGTTACTTTTTTATTTGTCTCTCTCTCTCTCTCTCTTTCTTTCTCCCTCTCTCTTTCCTCTTTCTTCTCTCCTTTTTTTAATTTCTTAATATTCCATCAATCCTCTCCATTTTTTTCTTTCTTTCTTCTTTATAAAGCCATCTCTATATTTCTTCATTCTTTCTATTTGTCTACTATTTATTCTTTGCTTCTCCGTATTTTCCATTTGTGGACACTCTTTGGTTTAAAAGGCAATTTTTCAAACAGTGACTTCATTCAACTTATAGTTTAGTTAAGAACCTAATAACAATAAAGAATGAGAAAATTGAATAAAAAGAAACAAATAACAATGAAGAAAGATGGAAAACAAAAAAAGGAAAGAGCAGTGAAGAAAGATGCAAAACAAAAAAAGGAAAGAGCAGTGAAGAAAGATGAAATATTGAAATTTTAGATAAGAAAAGAAGAATTGCTGAAGAAAGAACAAACAAGGTAGTTAAACAAAAAGTAACAGTGAAGAAAGTAAGAAATATATTTAAAAAAACAACAGTGAAGAAAGAGAAAAAAGAAGATATTTTACTTTAAGCACAGAGTAAAATTGAAAAAACAAGAAATGGAATAATAATAAACATCCCTATGGAAATTAGAGATAATATAGAATTATACAAAAACAACAATAAAGAAAGTAGGTAAACTAAAGTAATAGTAATAAAAAAGAAAAAAAAGTGAAAAAAAACAAAAATTTATAACTAAACAAATAGTAACAGTGAAGAAAGTATAAAATATATTTAATAATGCAACAGTGAAGAAAGAGAAAAAAGAAGATATATTACTATAAGCACAGAGAAGAAATGGAAAAAGAAGAAACAGAATAATAAGAAACACCCCTGAGTAATAGTAATAAAAAAGAAAAAACAGTGAAGAAAGAACAAAAAATTAATTTATAACTAAACAAAAAGTGACAGTGAAGAAATAGAATAATACGAAACATCACTGAAGAAAGAAATAAGTTATGTAACTAACAAAAATTCTGCACTGAAGAAAGAGCAAATAAGAACAAGAGTAAGTAACACTGAAGAAAGAAGAAATATAACAAAAGTGAACAAGACATACGAAATTCGAGATATAAACTAATAAACATTACTGAAGAAAGATGAAAAAAAGTATAATACTAGTAAGTAAAAAGTATAAGTATAATAAAAGGTAACAATGAAGAAAGTAGAAATAAAAAATAAACAGCAGTTTAACAGATTCAAAATATTATGACAATTTTCGATCATATTAGTCCGAAAATTGCGGAATGAATCATATTTTTAATTGTCTTTTTGATTCGAACGAGTGAGAAATGTAAAAGCATTTATGTTTTGATCAAAAGTTCAAGATCCTTTCATCCGACTTGAGCGTCAGTTTGGTTTGAAGTGGAGGAATGAAATCCCCACTTGTTGAGGTTTCGTACCGCAGTCACTACTATGTTCATTCCTCGGGCCTTATCGTTGAATAAGGAAGTTGAACTTCCCGATTCTCGTATCTCTGCGCGATATACACAAAGACGTTGCACAGACAGTACTGGCTTTGATAGTACGTATAGTTTTCTCTCCTTCGCAGGCACAAACCGGCTTTATGTCAGGGAATAAAGATGCACCTGCTTTTTTCCCCTGGACTAAGATATCGAAGAACTGTATCCATATTCTTCAGTGCGTGACGGAAACTCAGTGTGTATATATATAGTATTCATTGAAGATTGAAAATTCTTTTCTTTGAAAGATCACATCTATTGAATCAGTGATACAGCAAACAGTTTGGTTAATTTTTTCCTTCTTCTTCTTCTTCTTCTTTTTTTTTTTTTGTTGATAAATCAAGATTTGAATTGTAATAATATAATTTCTTGATGTAATTTATATCAGTGAAATGCGCCTTTTGTTACGTATATATATAATTCGAATTGAAATTATTCATATGATTTATATTTGTGAATGTTTTTATATAA
>JUFY01022866.1:0-15942 GCA_001855655.1 Leptopilina clavipes | reverse complement strand
CAAAAAAAAAGAAAACTAAAGTAAACCAAAACAAAAAAAAAGAAAACTAAAGTAAACCAAAAAAAAAAAAAAAAAAAAAACTAAAGTAAACCAAAACAAAAAAAAAAGAAAACTAAAGTAAACCAAAACAAAAAAAAGAAAACTAAAGTAAACCAAAACAAAAAAAAAAGAAAACTAAATTAAACCAAAATAAGTTAAAAATAAAATACAATCGAGATAAAAAAATCTCTACCGTTCCTCTTTTCCAAATAAATAGTAAAAAGTACCTACAAAAAAAGATAAATAAAGAATATGCAAACAAGTAAAAGTAGACAAAAAAAAGAAGAAGGGAAGAAAAAATAAATAAAAGCACACGTTAAATAAATAAAAGTCTGGGCAATTAACAAGAGGGAAGAAGTTGCTAAAATGACAGATGCTGAAGAAGAAAAGATATAAAGGAAGTAACTAAAGAAGACACACGAGGAATGAGAAAAAAGAAACGAAAAGAGAGAAGTATATATGGCGAGCATGGGACGAGAAATAAAGGAGGAAAATCGCGAAAAGAAGAAACAGTGGAGTGAAGAAGAGGAAAGATCGAGGAAGAAGAAAAGGCTCTCTCTCTCTCTCTCACTCTCTCTCTCTCTCTCTCTCTCTATCTCTATCTTTATCTCTCTCTCTCTATCTCTATCTTTATCTCTCTCTCTCTATCTCTCTCACTCTCTCTCTCTCTTTCTCTCTCTCTATCTCTCTCTCTCTCTCTCTCTTTCACTCACTAGTTAGTGAGAAAGAGAGCTTAATCACTAGGGAAAGAGAGAGAGAGAGAGAGAGAGAGAGAGAGAGAGAGAGAGAGAGAGAGAGAGGACGTACCCGTGAGAGTATACGCGCTCACGTGCGTTTGTGTGAAAGGCATGAGTGGAGAGTGAGTGAGAAGTGAATTTGAAAAAGAAGAGAGGGAACAGAATGAGCGAGAGAAGCGGGGGGGGGGGGGATATGATGCAGTTGTGGAGTTGTGCGTTTGCAAGGAAGGCGGAAGGAGGAACCGCGGAGGGAACCGGTCCCGGTCACTGGGCCACCAGCCGGCCGTCGAACCCGTCACACTTACCCTTCACCTCCCCTTGCTCACAAGTTCCTCCTCGTAGTCAACACTCCGACAACCTTCCTCCTCGCCACTTTAACCATCTCTGATTTCAAGTTCCTCAAATAATGTCACACTTGATTCTATATACATATATACACGTACGTGAAATAATATACATATTCTTTACCCGGAAACCAATTAGATTCAGTCACGGAAATGCTCATTCTCAAAAGATGCTAGGCAGAAATAAAGAATATCAACATCAATATGTTTATAAATATGTTGTTCCATCAAGGTCTATCCATCATTTCTATGATGATCAATTATACTTTTGTGGAGGAGCATTTTTCTTCTCCTGGGATAGAAAAAAAATTCATTTGATTGTTCCATTATCTTGTTGTAATTATTATTATATGTACAATTCACACTTGTGTTCGTATATATATGTACATTAGTTATAAATAACTGCAATTAGTCTCGCGTTTCTTCGTGAACATGCGGTATACATGATCGATCGTGCGCGCATGAAACTTTTTAAAATGATCTAACCCTTTTCAATGTCGCCTTGTGACACTGGTTTGTGGAACCGGTTTTTTTTTCATTTTTTTTTTTTTAATGCGCTTGAGTTTATTGACTTAAAATATTTTCAAAAAAATATTCATGAAATTATTTGTGAAGGTCTTTGCCATAAACTGGCTAATTATCATGGAACCAAATATCCGCTGCGAGAAAGGTGCAAAGCGATTTTTAGTGGGGGGGTTTTTTTTTTCGAAAACCAGTTATTGGGAGAAAAATCAAAAGGGTTAAAATAAAGAAAAATTCTAGCAGTGAAGTTAAAAATCTATAGGGAAAAAATAAGAATGTTGAAAAAATAATTTAGGTGAAATATTTTGTCAAGGAAGTGTATCGTCATAAAGACGCAGGACTTGAGAGGGGATTACATGCGGGGAGGATAATCCGAGGAGTTACAACAAAACTGGTAGACCTTAAGTCCATAAATATGATGTACATATCCATTGTCGTTGAAACCGGTATTACGTGTGCGGTATTCAGAAAAATATATAACTCAAAACGATGACAATCGATAAGAGAGGCGCGCGATATTGATCGTGAGAATGGAAAAGGAAGTCTAGTTGGTCGCATCAAAGGTTTTTCTCCTAATTAAGGAAAAGACGTGGTTGGTCTTAATTAGTTTCCTTTCCACATAAATTTATATATAGCTTGTGTACTAAACGAATTCTGTCAGCCAGTACTGGGTAAATAACTATTATAGATAGAAAAAATTCTGTCATTATGAGCAGCTGACAAATTTGTACTGTATACGAGTATTATACCAGCTTAGAACTGATACAAATCCAGTAAAGAAAACTGTACTGAGCCAGGACAAAATAGTTTGTAGCCAGTATATAGAACTTTTAGGTATAACCAGTATTGAATCAGAATTGAACCAGGTGGAAAATAGTACTGAACTAGTATTCAACCAATATTTAACCAGTATTGATCCAGGAGCCAGGACAAAAACGATACTGAACCAATATACGAGCAATATTAAATATTTATCAATTACCAGCCGGTATAAAATCAACTACATACCAGTTCAGAATGAGTATAGAAACTGATTTTGAACCAGAACGTACCAGTTTGTAGCCAGTCTATAGAGTTTGTAATTCGCCAATATTGAAACGGTATTGAACCAGGTCAAAAACAGTACTGAATAGGCTATCACTTTTGCTTCAGCATACAAAACTACTCTAATAATAAATAATAAATAAATAATATTATAACTACTCTAAGTATTAACCAATATTAAACCATTATTAAACCAATGTTGATCCAGGACAAAAACGGTATTGAACCAATAGAAAACCAGTTCTGTGCCAGTATAAAATGAACCGTTTATACCAGATCCCAATCAGTGCAGTAACGTATCAAGCCAGAACGAACCAGTTTTTAGCCAGTACTGGGCTTGTAGGTAGCCAATATTGTACCAGTATTGAACCAGTTCGAAAACAGTATTGAACCAGTATATGACCAATTCTGTGCCAGTGGAAACTGTATTTAATTATAATTACTGTATACCAGTAATCAGCCAATATTAAACCAGCATTGAACCATTGTTGATCCAGGACAAGGAAAGAACTAATATACGACCAGTTCTGTGCTAGTAAAACGAACTGCATACGAGATCAGAATCAGTACAGAAACGGAATACAAAACCAGAACAAACCAGTTTGTAGCCAGTATTGGGCTTGTTGTTGAATATTGCCAATATTGAACCAGTAATGAACCAGGTCGAAAAAAGCACTGAACCAGTAGACAATAATTGTCTACTGGTCGTACTGTACCAGTACGAAACTGCGTATTTAAATACTGTAAACATGTGATCAACTAATATTGAACCAGTATTGAACCAATGTTGATCCAGGACTGAACCAATAATAGTTTTAAAAAAACTGAGTCAGTACAAAGACATTACTACTACGTACACGTGTATTCTTGTTATTATTATTATTCTTAATTTAACAAGTATAATCAGATAGAAATAAGCTAGTTTGTAACCAGTGTTACGCCAGTTTCGAACCAGCATTGCGCCAGTATAATACCAGCTTTGTAGCTCATGAAAAACAGTTCAGAGACTGTAAGTGGTTCAAAGTCTATAACAGTGGAATTGATATCGTAATAAACCAGTATTGTACCATTTAGTAACCAGGACGGAACCATTACAAAGCCAGTACTAGTATTGTCCAGACTTACGATTTGGTAATAAACCATCAGTCGATTTGGAGGCAGTACAAGAAGAAAACAAATACATAAACTCGTTCTACGAAATCTTGGAAGCAGTACAAGCCAGTACTACACCAGTTCAGAACCAATATGGAAACAATAGTCTTAGGGAATACTGGTTCAAAACTGGCTTACTGCTGTTTCCTTTTTTAATCATACGTCTGCTTTGGTGTCAATATGGGGCACTACTGTGACAGTATAGGGCCAGTTTTGTGCCAGTTTTCGCACTTTAATTGCAATTTTTGAAAAAATGGTAACACTCGTCGTGACTTTGAAATTCACATGATTCGCTTTCGTGTCAATATGGACCACTACTGTGCCAGTATAGGGCCAGTTTTGTGCCAGTTTTCGCACTTTCAATTACAATTTTTTCAAAAATGTGCCACTCGTGATTTGTAAGTTCACTTGGTCCGTTTTTGTATCAATATGGGCCACTACTTTGCCAGTAGTGTGCCAGTTTTGTGCCTGTTTTCGCAATTAATTGCAATAATTTTTGCAGAAATTGTGACCCTCGTGACTTTGAAATTCACCCTTGCCCTTCTCTCTCTCTCTCTCTCTCTCGTGAATAAACTTTCGGAATGTATCAAATCAATGAAAGAAAAAATTTTTTGACACTTGTGGTGAACCGCAAACGTACTTGGGGCGACGACCTTCTTTTCGTACACATATATATATATATATATATATATATATAATGCGTAATGAATACCGCACTTGACGATCGTTAACTTCACCACCACTTTGATGCGTTTAAACGCTGGACGACAATCAATGTCTGCTTATAGGAGTTACAGCGCTCTTACTCAGTGAAACCTCGTTTTTTTTAGATTTTTTTCTCTCTCCCTTTTTAAAGTCGACACTGGAAGTCCATTAGCATTTCCGTGGACAACGCGTGTGATTGCAATTTCACCCTTCAAACAAAACAAAATAAAACAAAAAAGTAGTATGGAGGAAAAAATAAACGTGATTTTTGCATTTTCAGAACGCGTACAATTAAATGATCCATTCAACATTTCAATGAAAGTTAATTCCTCTGGGTCTTGCAAGTGTGGTAGTGAGGTTGAGTGACTTGAAGTCGTTCGCGTTCACTAGACCACTAGAGCACGAAAATGAAAATTTCACATGAAAAGTAAAAAAAATAATGATAATAATAATAATTGTTGAATAGAAAGTACCTAATGGAGAATGAAAGTTTTAATCAATTTTATCTCTTCTTTTCCATTGTGTTATTTTGCCACTTTTATTTAATAGCAACGTAAATTTTTCTTTTTTTTCTTTCTTTTATTATAATCTTCTCATCGTAAAGAGAGAAACTTCTCTTTTTTCTAAAACAAAATTCTTCGATTGAATTTTAAATTTTCAAAAGAATTTATTCAATTTAAAAAAAATTAAAAAGAATAAAGAATTCTTTGAATTTATAAAATATAAACAATACTTTTTTGAAACTCTTTCTCGTAGGTATCTTTATTTTCTATTTCTTGTCTTAATCTTCTTTTTTCTTTCTTCGTTAAAAAAAAAAAAATTTCCGTATTTGAAGAAAGCCAAATTCTTGTCGGATTTATGAAGTGATAGCGAATAAATTCTGAATTAAATCGAAAGTTCGACGACTTGTAAGTCTATTGAATGACGTCAGAAAGACTACATTATAAACTCAATGGTCGAATTATCTTACAAATCCTTCATTTTCAATTCTTTGATGAAAAATGATTTGCCTCAATTTTAAAACATGATTTTTGCAATGCAAATAATACTCTTTATATTGACAGCAAGTTTTTAATCTTCAAAAATTCAAGTTGAAAATTTTTTCCTGGTCTTTGAAAAACCAAAGAAAAAAATTGATTAATTATGAAACACTTTAAAAAAAATTTGATTACATGTAATGAAAAAAATTACATTTTTTTTTTAAATTGATGTGTATGAAACTTTAAAAAGTCATATTTCTTCATTTACTGTCAGTCGATAATAAATTGAACTCAAAAAATGGGAAAATATTGAAAAGAGAAAATTTCAAAAAGACAAGTAAAAACTTTTTTTTTGCAATCTTTAAAATAGAAAGAAAGTAAAAATGAAAAAAGTTACAAAAAAATCAAAATTTTTTCTTTCTAAAAGAAGAAATCAGAACGTACAACTAGCGTCATCCACAGGGCAATTTTTTACACCATCAAGCATCAGAAGTTAGAAATCTCCTTTGCCTGCATGTGATCATATCAGAAAATTTTCCCAAGTTTCTCAAATTATCCGCACGTAATTTATTGAATCAACTAAATTTAAATATTAAATAAATTTTTAAATTAAAAAAGAAAAAATTTTCTTTTTTTCAGACCAAGAATGTCAATTTTGATTAGAAAGGAAAAAAAGAAATGCAATTTTACATTTCACAAAGAACTTTACACTCATTTACGCACTTTTCATTTATATGCAAATGCAAACTGCTGAAGAAAAAATGAATATTCTTTAAGAAAATGAGTCGTGCAATTTAATGGACAAAGTAAAGATATGCCGCGTGTCTGTGGTAAATTAAATTTAATAATCAACATTTTTTCACCGCCAGACATTATATTTATCACTTGAATGCAAATAAAAGAAATTGAATTTAAAATTTGCGGTTTTAAAATATGAGTTTTAATGAATGATAAAAATTTTTTTAATTTAAGAAAAAAATTCTCGCACTAATGCATTTATAAATGCTTTTAAGATTATTTTTTTCATTTTATTTGATTAATAATTTTGCTGAATTGTTCTTGCATTACTAATCTATAAATACTATAATAATAATAATAATAATAATAATAATAATAATAATAATAATTAAGAATAGTAATAAATACTTATAATAATTAAGAATAGTAATAAATACTTATAATAATTATTTATTAATTATTACAAATAATAATATTTTTAGAAGTATTAAATATTTTCCTTATAAAAATATTAATCGTAGTGAAGAGTTGGCTAAATATTGAACAAAATTTTATAGCCAACATTGGCTAATATTTAAATTATTAATATTTTAATATTGGCCAATATAAGACAATTTAGTATTTAAATACAGTGTGGATTGAAAATTTAATCTTGGCTGAAAATTGGTTTTCATCCTTAGCAAGAATATTGGTGGGAAATTGATCTTGTTTTTAGATTTAATACTCGGCATTGATTTCCACACTTCGATCTATATTGGCCCAATCTTGGCAAGGTTTGGCTCGCATGAATATTCAACAAATCTTACTTGACATAATAGTTATTTGACATAAAATAATTTAACATAAATTTCATTTGACATAAAATTCATTTGACATAAATGTCATTTGACATGGAATTTAATTGACATAAAATTCATTTGACATAAAAGTCATTTAACATAAAATTCATTTGACGTAACTCATTTAAAATAATTCCCATTTGACATAAAAGCCACTTGACATAAATTTCATTTGACATATAAATCACTTTATAAATTTCATTTGACATAAAATTCATTTAACATAAAAATAATTTGACATAAAGTTTATTTGACATAGAAATATTTGTGCGAATTTTAAAAGTTAATAATCAGATATCAAGAAAATTGTGATTAGTCAATTTTAAAATTCACGCAGATATTTTTACGTAAAATGAACTTTAGGTAAAATGAAATTTATGTCAAATGAAATTTATGTCAAATGAATTTTAATTCAAATGAAATTTATGTCAATTAAAAGGTATGTCAATTGATTTTTATGTCAAATGAAAATTAAGTTAAATGAGTTTTATGTCAAATGAAATTTATGACAAATGGGATTTATGTTAAATGAAATTTATGTCAATTAAAATGTCTGTCAATTTATTTTTATGTCAAATGAATTTTATTTCAAATTAATTTCATGTCAAATGAATTTTATTTAAAATTATTTCATGTCAAATGAATTTTATTTCAAATTAATTACAAGTCAAATGAACTTTAGGTCAAATGAAATTTATGTCAAATAATTTTATGTCAAATAACTATTATGTCAAATAAGATTTATAAAATATTTATGCGAGCCCAATGTTTGTACCATCTTATGCAAATCGTTTTTTTTCCCACTGGATTTGCGATATTCAGATTTTTAAGAAAATTTACTTACATTTCCAGAGAAAGAAAAAAAAGTGCGTTGAACATTCTCAAAAAAGATGGACGTGAAATTTGACAGGAGGAATGATTATTTTGACTTTTGATGGGACCTGAACTGGAAAGCGTTGCAAGTACGATTAGACGTTTATATTGGTTTTGAATTCGCTTCACATACATATTGCATTTCATAAGGCATGTCATTTCGTACGGTGAGACATTTTCCCTGAATCAGGTAGCAGTAAGACAGTGCCAGGACAGGATTTCCAGAATATGAAAAGAGATTATGAGGTTCTGGTAGATGGCCTTCAATGTCGATGTGGGTATACTTCAGTGGTGAACAGCTGCATGTTCCATGCTATATATATATAAAAAAAAGAGGAAACGAATGGAAAATATTTTTTTTTACATATGAAAAAAAGTGAGTAATAAAATGCAAGAACGTGAGATGAATAATATGAAAATTATATAATCTAGACATTTTTTAACTCGACATACTACTGTGATTTGTAAAAAATGCAGTCGTTTGTGAATTTAGTTAAAAAAATTAAAAAGGATCAGTTTTCACGCATATTTAAACGTTGAAAAAATTATTTGAAAATTATTTCAATTCAAGGCATTTTATATGTGAGATTTGTCTTCTAATTAATAATAAATGAACTCTCTAAATCTGAATCAGTAAAAATTTTAGCTAATTTGAATTTAGTGACATAAAGAACGAATTAAATTCTTATAGTTAAACAAAAAGTAGTAAAAGTAGATTTAAGTCAGACAAGATAATTAAAATTTTCCAATTTCATAATTAGTAGTAGAAGTAAATTTAAGTCTGACAGAAATATTTTAATTCTTGTAAATAAAAAATACAGAATGTCTTAAACTTTTTTTAATTTAATAATAAGTAGTAAAATTATGTTTAGGTCAGACAAACGTATTTTAATGTTTCTAATTTCATAATTAGTAGTAAACGTAAAATTTAGTCAGACATAACGGTCTTTATTTTTATAAGTTTAAAATAAGTAGAAATAGTAAGTTTAAAATTAATTTTAATAATATAAATTTAATATTTTTTTTATTATTTAAGTAGTCAGTAAATTTAATGCAAGTAGTAAAAGTAAGTACTGGTCAGACATCATTTAACAATTTACAAAAAATTTCTATTTTTGTACTTTTTTTAAAACTGAAAAAATAAAATTCAAAATTGGTTTAAAAACTTAAAAAATTTTTAAAAGAATTTAAAATAAATTTTTAAAAGAAGTTTAAACATTTAAAATTTCCTAAATATTCGAAAATTCGAAATAAGTAAATAAATTACTGATTTTTTTGAAATATTCAAATTGTTTTGTACGTTTTGGACTTTTTAAAGAAATTGCAACAAAATTCTGAGGAATAGGTTGAGAGAAGACATTGAAACGAACAATAATATTCCAGAACACAGAACGTTGAGTTTTATTTGAAACTTTTACAAGTAACATTCGTACCATTCGAATACAAAGACAACAAATACCAAAAACTTACAAACCTTATTGAAATTATCATTGTTCTGAGTAGAAAGGAATCTCAAAGGTATGATTAAAATTAGAAGGAATGATTAAAACAATAAAAATCATTTTGCACTGCAATAGAATAGAAAATAAAAGAAAAATTGTTTTTTAAACTTTATTGTCGACATCTTTGACGACAAATTTTTCCAAATCCACCAAACGAAATCGTTTGGCTAATGCTAACACCGGTGAACCAGTCGCTATTTCAGGTAAATCACCTGCGCTAGCTGCTATATCCAAATGAGAATAGCGTAAAGGTTTTTCCGAATCTCGACCATGCTGCAAAACAAAGCAATTTAATTGAATTTATTTCATTGAATTGAATATGTTTATACATAGAGAAACTGTTTTCGCAAGTAGGCGGTAAGGAATAAAATGTAAATCGAATGAATAAAAGGTATAAAATTGTCGAGAGAGAGAGAGAGAGAGAGAGAGAGACCGAGAGTAATAATTTATTCTCTGTATTCAACGCTGTGTAACTATTTGATAATAAAACGAAAAGTAACTCTTGGCATCAGTCATAAAAAGTTTCTGAAAATTTAATTACTTTTTACTCCATTAACAAATCACGTAAATGTTCTTGCCTCTTCGATGAATACAGAATTATCCACTTCCACAGTTTCTACTACAAAAAAAAAATTTTTTTCCTATATGAAAAAGAAATTATTCTGAATCCTACCTGAATTCTAAATATATTGTGAAAAATATTTTGCTTCTTTTTCTTTTAAATTGTATTATTAAAATGAAAATGTTTCTTTGTGTAAAAAACTAAAAATGATTTCTCTTTTCTTAAGAAAAAATAAAAATAGAGAAAACACCAAATTTTTAATGTTCTTTTTCAGTTATTTTTGGTCAGGAACTATAGACGAAATATCGAAATAAAAAAAATTAATTGATAAGATCAAAGAGAAAATTGATATTCTAGGAATATTTTTTTTTTTTGAAAAAAATAATATGAAGTGTTGGAATCTCATCACTCTAAAGTACTAACGATTTTATATTGAATTGAAAACTGAGGTTTGAATGTGCCATCTGGCAACGATATTTTTATGTAGAACACAGCAGAAAGCGTCACATGTTTGAGATATATTTATTTGAAAGCGGTCCTGCATGACGAAGTGTGCTTGAGAATCAAAAACTATGAGTAAAAAAAATAAAAATAAAAAAAACACCTTATACTACATAGAAATAGACACGATCTAACAAGTGTCATCCATTCTGCCCTTAAATTTCTAAATAAGAATAATTTTTGCCAATTTTCCAGTAAGATATATTTTTTTTCTAATTGGATTCAAATTTAATTTTTTAAGTTAATAACAAAAATAACTTGGGTATTTAATAGAAGAAAAAAAAATTGGTAGTTAAATTTCGAAATAACCGGTTTACTTCAATATTTTTTTTTTTTGCTTAATTTACAACAGAATGAAAAAATCCAATTTTTAATTAGTCATTTAGATAAAAAGGAATATAAAATATAATACAAAAAAACGAATCTGAACCAAAAAATTTTATCTGAATAAAAGATATATCGGCAGAAAATGAAATTAATCGATTAAATGCTATCAGTTATTGCAGTCGAACGAGGCTAACAGGAAATGAAATCTCGATAGTGATTTCGCGTTGGTCCAATTCGATATGTTTATGTTTTCATTTCATTTCAGATTTAAATATTGACAAAAATAAAAACTTTCATTATTTATTGATGGAACGCTGTCCAAGCGCCCAAGGCTCTTTGGACAGTAAGGTTGGTGAAAAAAAACAAGAAAAAGAAAAGTCGGAATTCTTTTGTGCAATTGAAGTACCTATATTGGTGAAAAAAGCTAACTCTTTTCTTGTATTTTAAAAAAACAAGATTAAATCGTACCTGAAAAATATTCAAAATTTAAAAGCGGAAAAAGTTATCAAAATGTAAAAAATTTACAAAAAATATTATTCTTCATTTGGACTACGAATTATTACCGATGTCCGAAAATAAATTACCGACCGTAGTTAATTGGTTATCGATTGGTTGAATTTTAGTTACGGTAGAGGGCGCGTAAAGAATTTCAATACACACGTCACGTCATTCTCATAAAGTATTCGTTTCTCGACGGATTCAGTGATTGTGTAATTGATAACCAAATTCAACTTATTGTTGAATCAAATCATATTGATGTTATTTCTAAAATAATCTGGCGTTAAGTATAGTTTTCAAACTATACTAAACTTTGTAATTAACATATAATTTAATGAGGGAAAAAAGAATATTATTACCTGACTGAGACCAGAGGCCATTATGAGAAACGCTCCTGGACCCTGATGACCTCTTTCCGACTGTGAGCTGGGTTTTCTTCGCGCTTGAAGCACATCATCGCCCTCGGCTTGACCTTGATGGGCTTTGAAATCGTCTCTTCGTAAACGTGAGATTTCGAAGGGATCACCCATTACTTCACCCGAGGCTTGAAGCTTTTCTGCATTACTGTCCAGTCTTGCCACTGCATTATCCATGACGACCTGCATTAAATTAGATTATCATTTGCATAAGTCAGATGTCTACTAAACCAATCTTTACTAATTAATTCTAATTAGTTGAGAGATTAATTATTTCCCGCTCTTTAAACATGTCCTTCCTGCTGTGTTTGCAATTTTCCTTCATCTCCAATTTTCCCTCTATTCCTTTCAAATAAAATATTAATTCCGACTTTATTTTCCCATCATTCCATTCAAGTTATATGCTTAAAATACATTTTCTTAAATTGGACAAAAGAAAAAATGTGCAGGTAAAACGAGACGAGATAAAAAGTAAACGAAACTTTGCTTTGCAACGGTAGACGATATAAAAAAAAAAGTTTAATGCTGACCCAACAATCTCATGTCTGTCTCCAAATTTTATAGTTCTGGAGAAAGAACATAAAATCGAGTAGATCAGCAGTTCTTTGGCCCTGTACACTCACATAGAAAGAGGCACGTTTATATACCCTTGCTTTAAAAAATAAAATCACAATTCTAAAGGAGCAATAAATTCCATAATAAAGTTCGAATCATGCAGATTATAAAATATTGCATATTACATCAACACAAAAAAGTGTTAAAAAAATTTTTTAAACTCAATGTAAAAATATCTCGAGTTTTCCACAATATATACGAGAGTTGCAAAGCACGTTTTTCTTTTAACGGTATTTCAAGAAAACTGCGCGTGGTTTGCTCCAGATTATCATTAAGAGGTCTCGAGAAATGTAAATACAAAAGGCGAGTAGCTAGATTGGTAAAAGAAAGACTCTCCTTCTACTTCATGATTAAAGAAAGAAAGACTTTCTCGTAATTATCTGCAAGAAAGGTGGAGAAGTGAGTTATTAAGAAAATGCGGCACGTAAGAAAAATAAGAAACGCGCTACATGAAAGAACATACAATAGCGATGATGAAGGGGGACAAAACGAAGGCGCCATTCAAGGAAAGAGAGGCGCAAAAGAAGAAGAGGAAAACGGGTCACACGCAGTCTGAAATACAAAGTAGTGGGAATACGACAAAACTTTATACAAGAAAATGCAGAAAAAAAATTTAGTCAAATTGATTTTTTCAATATTCGACCAGGAAATATCGAATTGAAAGTGAATTATTTTCTCAATACGAATAAAGTTAATTCTTTGAGGTACAGACAACTTTTTTGCAATGGAAAATAACTTTTTTTCCAATTACTAGAAATCGTGATCAAGTTTATTTTTTACTATTCAACTTTGTTGTGCGGAATTGCGACTCTGTTAATTGGTGATATATTGAGTCTTATTTAACATTTGTAAGGATTAAAAAGAAATAAAAAATAATAGTGAGGACGAAGGTCTGAAAGTATGAAAATAATTCTTTTAGTGGAGCGGGTACCGCTTTTTGCCTATACGGTCCTGGGGGTCGATGCTCAGCGCATGCGCCCCGCAACCAGCAGCCCGAGTAGGGAAGCTCCGCCCCCATTTCTATATAAGTCGAGCGCGCAGTAAGAATTCTCGCATTCTCTCGCTGCGTACTACGGCGAGAAGTTGCGGGTCATTGACGGAAAACGCATCGACCGATTTTAATGAATGATGGCTTGTTTTACTCGCTATTTATCCCTTTTCTATTTAAACTGTAAAGATAAAGAAAAATTTATACAAGTTTCAGAACTTTAGAGTCATTTTTTTTTCAAAAAATTAATTTTTGTTTCTATCCCTCAAAATATGCAAAAAAAAATTTTAAGAACAGTTCAAACAAATAGAAAAATATTCCAAGAAGCCCGGGGTCTAAGTTATTTTTTTTCCTTACTTATGGTGAGATAAATTGAAAGTAAAAAAATTGAAAATAGTCAAATGCGTACGGAATATCCAGTTCCAGCAGCTAGGCATGCATGTCCAGTGAGTGTGGCGACAGTAAAAATATGAGGATTCACAGAACAGAGTGCCATTTCTTTAATATGACACAGAGCATCAGCCATTGCCATTCGTCCCTCAGCGTCTGTATTCCCAACGCGAACTCTCATGCCCGACTTGGCGGTAATCACTTCGTCAGAGACGTAGCAATTTTCCCCAACGCTATTTCTTACGACGCAAAGTACTGCGACGACCTTTACCGTCGGTGGTTGTAACAGGTTTACGATCTACAAGAACACAAAACAAAAAAATGAGTCAATAAACCTGGAAATTGAAAATTTTCATCAAAAACATTTTGATTCAATTACACATGTAGTCTGTAAAACAAGAACTTTGTGTTTCCAAAAACGAAATTCTCTCGGTGAAATAATTTATTTCCAAATGGAAAAATTTTGTATGAATATTTTTTTCATAAGAAAAGTAAATTCATCAATATAAAATGTAATTGAAAAATATTGTTTTTGGAAAAAATTGTTTTTCTCCCATACTTGCATAAATCCGGCACATGCGGCAGCTCCGCATTTGTCTCTTGACATTCCCACCATATTGCCGTTGATTTTGATATCAGCGCCGCCGGTATCATACGTGACGCCTTTTCCAACAAGGAGCAGTGTTTCCAGAACACAAGCGGGATTTGGTGGTTCGTAAGTTAAGAAAATAATTCTACCAGCGTGCCGTGGTATCACAGATGCGGCACGATTCACAGAAGCAAAGAGTGGATATTCCTGTAAAAGTGTCTCTTGATCGCTGATCACTTGGACGGAAATATTTGTCCCGGAAAATAGTTCAGCAATATACTCCTCAACTCTTGGGGGTGCCATTCTTTCTGGATCACCACCACCTGTATAATAAGAAAAGAAAAAACTTTGCTGGTCGTCTCATCACTGAATCGAAAAGGAGAATCGTTGGACCCCTCAAAGGATTTTCCACCTTTCTGGAATATTTGATCGGATTTTATTTTATTTTTTTGTTTCTCTGGAGATCCATCGAATTGTTGATATTGTTCAGTTGAACGTAAGTCGAGTAATGCGTGGGGCGATAAAAGGAAAAAGAAGAGGAAATGAACAAATGGTAAAGTTGTAGTGCAAGGCAATTAAGAAGGAAGTAAACTCGAAGGTGCCGCTGAGGGTTTAAGAGGCCTCGAGCAATTTTTCTTTACGAGATGAAGAAATTTCGACATTCAACATCTCACTATATAAGGGGAGGGGAGTTATGTGAGTGGAAAGTTTAGAGTTGATGGCACAAACTGTTATCCGTCGATGTCAGGTGCCCGGGAAACTTAGTCGCCCGTCCCTGGGCATTGAAGTTTCTTTTGACTAGCTTGGGGAAAACGACTTACCAATGTCCCTTGCGACGTATCTTCCGCTTTCCAAGGCAGTTGCGAGCTTTACGATCCCCTGCAGCTTCTTACTGCAGATTGGACTCCATACACCTAACTGGCATGCCTTGTAACATCGCTCTGCTGATATCTCCCGTACTTCAAGGGGCTGTAAAACCAAGAATCATATACATGTTCTCTTTCTCTCTCCTTCTTTCATATTTCAGAAAGGTGACATTTTATTGTGCCATTTTCTGTCCTTCCTTTGATTATTAAAAGATTTACTCTCAGATTTTAATCGCTTTCAAAGGGGATAATGACAAGCAAAGGAAAAAATAAGAGTAAAGAAAAAAACAGGACGAAAGAAAGAAGAAAAAAATCCCAAAAATCAGGAGATTGGAAATAATGACAAAGATTTAAAACCGCAGTGTCTGTCAAAAAGAAATTATATCTTCAATGTTGGAAAAATTAAAATACTTTTGAGGAAAAACATACTTTTACTACTGATTCTAAATTTTTTTGGTCATTAAAAAATTATGCGAAAGTTAAATATTTGTCTGTGTTAAAATTTCTTTACTAATACTTTATTTTCGAAACACCAAAGAAATTTTTACTTGACTCTAAATTTTTCTTACTGTACTTCTGCCTGACTACAATTTTACTATTACTACTGAGACAAAAATACAGGGAAAAAATAAAAAAATACTTTTTGTCTGACTATAATTTTACTTTTACTACTGGGACAAAATTACAGGAAAAAAAATACTTCTTGTCTGACTAC